>JAGFNQ010002897.1:115643-184943 GCA_024364735.1 Boesenbergia rotunda | reverse complement strand
TCGGTCACCAGACCGATCAGGAGCCGCACCAGTAGGTTCCCAAACCTCACTGTGTGCTCCCTGATCGGGCACCAGACCGATCAGTCATTGCTGGATCGGTCACCAGACCGATCCACGGAGGAGCAGCGTGCCAACTTCCCTGATCGGTCACCAGACCGATCCAGGGACTCAAACCTAGTCCTCCAAGCTAGATTTCATCCAACTTAGCCCTCCAAGCTAGGACCTGACCCTCCAAGCCAGGAATTTTTCACCTAACCCTCCAGTTAGGACTTTCACCTAACCCTCCAAGTTAGAACTTTTCACCTAGCCCTCCAAGCTAGGAATTTTCACCCAACCTTCCGAGTTAGGACTTTTCCACACCTAGCCCTCCAAGCTAGGATTTTTCACACCTAACCCTCCAGTTGGGACTTTTCACCTAACTCTCCAAGTTAGGACTTTTCACCTAGCCCTCCAAGCTAGGACTTTTCACCCAACCTTCCGAGTTAGGACTTTTCTACACCTAGCCCTCCAAGCTAGGATTTTTCACACCTAACCCTCCAGGTTAGGATTTTCTAACACCTAGCTCTCCAAGCTAGGATTTTCCATACCATGCCTAATCCCCGATCAGGACTTAATCATAATCATAATCATCAACCTAAACTTAAATCGATGTCAACACCAAATCAACAATCAGGGTTAGATTGCATCAACAATCTCCCCCTTTTTGTTGTTTGACAATCCGATTTTATGTTTAAGGATTCTCAATCAATTTTCTCAAATTTCAGCATCATAGGGGAATCATGATCCTCCCCCTATAAACATGATCATCCTAAACTAATCATAGGGGAATCAGGATCCTCCCCCTACAACATGATCATCCTAAACTAAACCAACCACACTATCCCCCTTTGTCGAACACCGAAAAGGGTCTAGAGGGGCTGCTAAGTTTAACCATACTCCCCCTTAACCCTAGGGGTATCCCAAAACAACAAAGGTATGACTGATTTATTTTGTTAAACATATGAACACATATGACAAAGATAAGACATGGCAAAATAAACATATGTATCATATGGACATTGCATCATAAGCATAAGCATGTGGAATAAGGCATACATAACGATAGTAATCAGGTGAACACACACATAAGCCAACAATCAAAACATGATAAGGTAAATGTGAAATACATGCAAAATATCAGATGCATCATTAAGCAAAATCTAGTCATAGTCAAGTGTATCAAAACTAGACAACTAATCAGATGCACATCAAGGCATCAAAGTCAAGGTGAGTGTGGCACAAGGCCATAAAAGTCAAGTCATGGGGCATACAACCCGAAAGTTATACAACCAAACAGTCAGGTAGTCAAATCACTAACAGATGCAGAGTATATCAATCGTCAGCGGGGGGGGGGGGGGTCAGCCTGCATAGGGTCGTCCATCGTGTCATCATCGTCAGGAGCAACAGACCCTAGTGCAGTACTGGCAGAAGGCGCACCTCCAGGGAATTTGTTCTGGCGACACTCAGTATACCACGTCTGCTGTAGCGCACGAACTCTGGAGACATCAGACTCCACTGTGGTCAGCTTACGATCGAAGGATCGGAACTGTGAGCGAACCTCCTCGCGATAGAGCTCTCTCAAGTGAAGATCATGCTGGATTGTCTGATCCAGCTCAGAAATCTGCCATCGTAGGTTCGGGTCTGGCTCATAGTCGTAGTCATCAGTAGCAGCAACGGGAGCCTCCTGAGGTGCAGCAGCATCGGCTGGTGCCTGAAAATGTGACCCTCCCCCAGGTAGCTCGTCGAGACCCCTCCCGTCCTTCCAAACCAAAGCCCGATCGTGATCCCGGATGATGATGCCAGACTTGGCAAATGCTCGCCGGCCAAGTCTGTAATCCTGTCGGAACATGGGCACTGTCCTACCCTTGGTGACATCAACACCTACTGACATAAGCCAGTCAGTGATGACGTGACCAAAAGGCATATAGACCGTGCGTCGACTCGGCTCTCGATAGGATAAGATGGACTGGAAGATGCTCTCCATGATATCAAAGTTCATGCGGCGGTGCATGCCATAGAGCATCAGGCAATGATAGGGTCGGATCTCGGCTAAGGGCTTGGAAGTGATTGGCAAGATACAGTTTGTAATGATCTTGAAGAAAATGTAATCAACAGGGGAGAGGCGAAGTGCTACAAAAGTCAGAAAATTAGGACCCAACTCATCAAGCCTGGCTGGGCGGGGATGGCCAAAGAAATGCTGATATATAGAGTCGGGAGTGACGCCCGCAAAAGGAGCCAACAGAGGGTCAGGGAGCTCGGGATAGATCGAATACAGGTTAGGCGATCGTCCCCGCCCAGATACTCTGCTAGAATCTCATAAGAGAAATCAAGATTTCTCTTTGCTACGCGAGTGGTGAATTCGAAGCCCCCCTGAGGTCCTTGCTGAAGGTTGTTGTAAAACTCAGAAACTAGATCATAATTTATCGTCCGCTCCAGAGAGAGGAGAAAGCTAAGGTTGTAGAAGGTGACTATCTCCATGATGGAGGGGCAGTGCTTAGTCAGAAAGGGAACATCAATTGATCGACATGAGAGTAACTTGAAGGTGAGGGATTGAAACGCCTGTTCACAGGCGGCATTGGGAAAACGCGAACTTGAGGAAGGCTGATGCCTCCGGGAAGGCACGGAGGAAGAAGGGACTTTACCCTTGGAGCTGACCTCCACTGGGTCTTTCCCCTTGGATGATCTTCTAAAGGATTTAAAAAAAATTGATCATAGAAGTGAACATAGGTTTAATCAAGGATCCAAGATTTGATCACAGGAAGAATAATCAGGTGAACACATAAGTTTGATGTAAGATGGGAACAATAATCAAATGAAGAAGATATTTGATTTAATCAGTGAGTGTGGATCATGGCAACAGATTTGATCACGGAGAAATAATCATAAGGTAAGACATTTGATCAAGAACACAAGATTTGATTAAATGAACACAGGATTTGATAAAGTTTAGGTCATGGCACAAGCAGGGTCACGACAAACACCACAAGATAAAAACCTTGATTAGTACAAACACATGATTGATGAAGTAATCTGTAAGATAAAATGAAACACAAACTTACTTAGGTGTCATTGATGTTGATTGACTTCAGAAACTTGCTCACAAAGAGAAAAACGCAGAAGCTTGACAGAAAGCTTCGCGCAGGAAAGAGGAAAAACTCAGGAAGAGAACTCACGTACAGCAAGTCGCACGCGCACGAGGAGGAGAGACACTCACGAGGAAGATCGCACGTGCACGGTGGGAGTGTTTCGGTGCTAGGGTTTGGGAAGAAAGGGTTTTCGCGAAGTTATTAGGTTTGGTGGATCGGTCCACCAACCGAGATTTAATGTGATCGAACGGATCACCGTTCGATCTGGGTGCGCCCAGACCGATCAGGCTCAGGCCTGATCGGACTGGCCTGGTCCTGATCGGTCGGGTGACCGATCAGGCAGGCTCCTGATCGATCGGCTGATCGATCAGGAATCGAACAGTAGGATTGGATGAGATTCTGGAAGCCCCCTGATAGGTCTGTGGACCGATCACCACAGGGTGCCAGATCGGTCCGGGGACCGATCCAGGCAAGCACAGAATGTTTAGCCGAAATGTCGCAAAGTCTCTGTGATCCCTCTGATCGGTCTGTGGATCGATCACCATAGGAGGGAGCCAGATCGGTCCGGGGACCGATCAACCCTACTCCTGATCGGTCCAGTGACCGATCAGGGTTCCTGATACTCCCTGATATGATCTGAAACTATTAGTTTCAGACTTTTACACGATTTCTGAAGGAATCTGATGAAAGATATCGATCTTGAAAGTGATCCCTTGTCTATACTTTATCCCTAAACAAGGATCAAAGGTCCTTATGATTTTGGCAAATCATTTTGCTCTACCCAAGTGGAGTCAAACTCAATCAACAATCATTCAATCAATTTCAAACAAGATTGTGCCAACTTCAAGTTTCCAATCAAGTTTCCTTGATTGGAATGTCCAAGTATGATCATGGAACCAAATACACATATGTTATGCATTGGTTTTTCCCATACTTGGTCACCGAAGTGATTTTTATCTCGTCAACCAAATTTCTCAAGGGATGCAATGACATTTCGAGAAATTGAGTTGATCCTAGCATCTCACCCGATATCTAGCAAACAAAAACGTTTTGTTGAACCTTATAGTTTGTGTGAGATGTCCCCAAGTTACCCAATTGTTTCCCAACAATTCGAAATGATCATCAAGGGTTTAAATGCATTTTGATGTCTATGAAGCGCGATACATTCCTAACTCCCTTCTTAAGAAACTAAACTCATTTTCGGGGAGTGGTTTAGTGAAAATGTCTGCTAAATTTGATTTGGACTCTACATATGAGAGTACAACATCTCCTCTAGCAACATGATCTCTAATGAAGTGGTGACGCACTTCAATTGTTTAGTTCTAGAGTGATGGACTGGATTCTTGGTTAGGTTAATTGTGCTAATGTTGTCACACAACACTTGCACATCTTTGTAGCTTAATCCATAGTCCTCTAGAGTATTTATCATCCACAACAATTGCGATATGCTCTCTCCCATGGCGATATACTCTGCCTCGGTCATGGAAAGAGCAACACAATGTTGCTTCCGACTTGACCAACTTACTAAGGATGAACCTAAGAATTGGCAGCCCCCACTTGTACTTTTCCTATCCACCTTACATTCAACGTAGTCAGAATCGGTATAGCCAATTAAATCAAATGATTCGGTACGGGGGTACCAAAGACCAACTCCAATTGTGCCTTTAAGATATCTCAAAATTCTCTTAACAGCGATTAAGTGAGATTCCTTGGCACAAACTTGATACCTAGCGCACATACCCACTGCAAAAAGAATATCAGGTCGACTGGCTGTGAGGTATAGCAAACTACCTATCATGCTTCGATATTGAGTCAAATCAACGGGTTTACCACTCTCATCATTGTCTAATCTTGTGTTTGTAGTCATGAGAGTGGTTACCTCTTTTGAATCACTCATGCTGAATTTTCGAAACATCTCTTGAGTATACTTTGTTTGGTGCACATGGATTCCATCACGAGTTTGCTTGATTTCAAGTCCAAGGAAGAAAGTCAACTCTCCCACTAGACTTATTTCAAATTCACTCTCCATGTGCCCAATGAATTTATTTAAATAGCCCTTGTTGTTTGAGCCACAGATTATGTCATCGACATATACTTGGGCTACAAAAATATTGTCACCGTCTCTCCGTAGAAATAGTGTAGGGTCTATTTGGCCTCTAATAAAGACTTTTTCAATTAAAAACGTCGACAACCGCTCATACCAAGCTCGGGGTGCTTGTTTAAGACCATAAAGTGCCTTTTTGAGCTTGAACACGTGATTTGGAAATTCGGTACTCTCAAACCCCGGAGGTTGTTCGACATAGACCTCTTCCCTTATTAAACCATTTAGAAAGGTCAATTTGACATCCATTTGATATAGCTTGAAGCCACGATGTGCTGCAAATGCAAGCATCAATCGGATGGACTCTAATCGTGCCACGGGAGCATAGGTCTCATCATAATTAAGGCCTTCAACTTGACTATAGCCCTTGGCTACTAAGCGTGCCTTGTTTCTTATAATTTCTCCCTTATGATTCAATTTATTTTTGAAGACCCATTTGGTTCCAATGATGGTGGTCTTCTTAGGTCTAGGGACTATGTCCCAAACTTGACTTTTTTCGAATTGACCTAGTTCATCTTGCATTGCAATGATCCAATCGGGATCATTTAATGCTTCATCAATTTTTCTAGGTTCAATTTCGGAAATTAAAGCAACTTCATTAGCCTCATTCCTAAAGAATGATCTTGTTCTAACCCCATGATGGATGTCTCCAATAATTTAGTCATAGGGATGACTAGAGGCTAACCTAGTTTGCCTAGGTGTTGGTGGTACTTCTTGAATGGTTTCACTAGACCCAAGCTCAGCCTCAGGATCCGGCTGACCTACGGGGTGTCTAGGCTCACCGTCATCAGACTCATCACCATTGTCAACAACATTTGGACTTTCATTCAAACTTAGTCTCCTAAGTTCGAATTGGACTTCATCTTCTGGTTGTTCATTGACTTTCGGAATTTCTTCAAAGACAACATCAGAAGACTCTTCAACCAATCTAGATTTCTTATTGTAGACTCGATAGGCTTTGCTAACTAGGGAGTACCCGACCAGTATCCCTTCATCAGCCTTTGCCGTGAACTTTCCAAGGTGATCCTTGGTGTTTAGGATAAACACCTTACAACCAAACACCCTAAGGTGTTTAACTATAGGTGGTTTCCCAAACCAAAGTTCATGAGGAGTCTTACCTAAGAATCTATGGATTAAGACTCGATTTTGCACGTAGCAAGCTATGCTCATAGCTTCTGCCCATAAGTAACTCGGTAAGGAGTACTCATTAAGCATGCTTCGTGCAGCTTCTTGTAAAACACGGTTTTTTCTCTCTACAACACCATTTTGTTGTGGTGTTCTAGGAGTGGAGAACTCATGTCTATACCCTCTATCTTGACAAAATTCTAAAAATCGTTGATTTTGAAATTCACCTCCATGATCACTTCTAATTGTCTTAATTGTTGATGATTTTTCATTTTCAACTTTTCTACAAAAAGAAATGAAAACATCTAAGGTTTAATCCTTATATTTAAGAAAATAAGTCCATGTATATCTAGTAAAATCATCAATGATAACAAAGCAATATCTACTTCCATTCAATGATATGATAGTGCTACAATCAAATAGATCCATGTGAAGTAAATTTAAAGCGATAGATGTACTTACAGCGCTTTTACCTTTATGTGCAGATTTTGTTTACTTACCCATTTGACATGCATCACAAATCTTTTCTTTCTCATACTTGATGCTTGGTAAGTGATAACCATCATTTTGTTGATTATTTTCGGCTCTAAAATCCATGTTGATCCACATTTTATATGCTTAAGTTTGCAATTTTATTAGGTTTCATGTATTTTCCCTATTTTGGCTTTTAATTCTAATCTTTGTATATTTGGGATATTTTTGGCACTAAATTTAAATATCATTTTGTAGGCTTCAATTGATCATGGACCTAGATCAAATTGGGTCAGACTTGAGTCAGGATTGGATCCAGATCAAAATGATCAAGTATCGGATTAATAGGAGCCGTCCATTCCAGAGAACGGCTAAATCTGAGCCATCAGTCAACTTCTAGTCGATCCGAGTCCAAGATAGAATCAATCATGACCAGAGATCAAGATCTGAAAATTTCAGCCAAATCAGAAGTGATCTGACCGTTGGATCGAGCTCAAGATGTTCTAGACCATCCATTCAAGAAAAGGGAAGATCTGGACCATCCGCCACTGATTTGGTCAATCTGAGCTGGAGATAGGTAGATCAGGGCCATTGATTGGGATCTATGGAGTTTGGTACAGATCTGAAGAGATTCGACCGTTGGATGAAGCCAATTCAATCTCAGCCGTTCGTTGCTAATTCTCTTCTGACTTGTGGCTTGGTTGACTGGACTGAACCATTGACTGGACTAAACCATTGACTGGACTGACCCAAGCTGTGCCGAACCAAGAGGTCTGAACCCAACTGACTTGTGGCTTGGCTGGACTGAACCGCTGAGCCAAACCCGAGCTTAACCATCCTTCACGCGCAGCCGAGCCAAAGAAACAAAAAGGGCAGACGCAGAGAAGCTAGGGCATCGATCGGCAAACGGGGGAAACCCTCCTTCTTCCACCAAATTTCGCCTCATCTCCTCCGGCCGGCGGATCTCCACCTCGCCATCTCGCCGTCGGCCGGATCATCACCGCACAGCTAGGGTTCGGGGTTCGAGCCTTGGTCGACTTCACAGCAGCTTCTCTTTCGGGGTTCGGAGAGAAAACTTTCTTCCATTTTCATCACCGGCGACCACAGCTAGGCTTTGGGGGTTCCGAATTCTAGCCGAACGTAGCCGAACGCAGCCGTCGCAGCCATCCATCTCCACCGCAGCTTTCTCTTTCGGGGTTCGGAGAGAAAATGATCATCCACCTCCTCCACAGCCGGCGATCAAATTTTTACTGCATTTCTTTCTTCTGTTTTTTTCTTTACAGCAATTCGTCCAAGTTCTTACAGTTTTCATCAGCAGTTTCTTCCTAGCTTTCATTTACATTTTCTTCTTCACAGGGTATCAATTCCGGCTGTAGCTTTCTCCTTCACAGTTCATCATTTTCTTCAGCAGTTCTTTCACAGCAATAGCCAGCAGTTCTTTAATTCCAGTAGTTTCCCATCAGATTTCCATTCCCAGCAGCAGCAATTCCTCAATTCCGGCAGGCCAAGGCTGAGTAGCAGTTCTTCTTGCATTTCCAGCAATTTGAATTCTTCTTCACAGCCTTGCCTTCCAGCAGCTTCAGCAAATTCTAATCCATATCAATTGGTTATTAAGAGTTTGTATTCACGTGTTGATTGTGTTGATATTTGAGTTGTCTTGAGTTAATTGATGAGAGTTTGTGATTGATAGTTAAATGATTGTATTAGATGGATCTTCTCCTATTCAAATTGCACTTGCTTGAATCAATTTCAATCATGCATATGAGTTGCTTGGTCAAATTCCTGTTAGAACAATTTCTTTCAATTGTAATGTTTTTTTTAGTTGCTTACTTTGATTTTGTGTTGCTCTTTCCAATGCTTTAGGTTTCTTGTCTTCAGTTTAATGTAATTAAGTTAGGAGATTAGATTTCTTTAATGTTGTAGGTTTATGTTCCATGTTTAATTTTGTTAATGCTTAATTTTTAGTTGTTCTTTTCTTTACCACAATTGTAGTCAGGTTAATTTAGATTTCATTATCTGCACTGTCTTTCCTTAATTAGGCTAGATTTCATACCTGCTTTGTCATTTCTTTTCGTAATATTAACATTCAAACCCAAACCCAGTTTCATATTCAAAAATCCAAAAGCAATAAAATACGATTCTGAGATTTATCTTGCACCAACTACATTCGTTGGGAGACGACTCGAGTTACTCTATGCTACATTAGTTTAGAGGAATTTGGTACTTAAATTGTATTTGAAACCGTGACACCTCATTTGGGTCCATCAAATTTTTGGCGCCGTTGCCGGGGAACATACTAGTTGATTTGCTTGATTTTTGCTTGTGCATTCATTTCATATTTTTCTTGATCCATTTTTCTTACACTTACTGCTATATCTTGTGATTTGATTTTATTTGTTTCATCTTTCTATATACTTGTACTGCAATTTGTTTTTGTTTTTATGACCAGGTCTACAGGTGGTGATCTAGAGGATTTTGACCCTAAGATTGAGAGGACTTTCAGAGCTAGGAGGAGCCAGCTCAGTGTTTCAGAGGCTTTTGGCATTATTCCTACTCAGTCTATTCCAGCATATTCAGTTGATCAGATGGCAGACCACCAGAAGACCATGAAAGAACTCGCAGCACCAGATGCTTCATTTCAGTACTCCAGTATTGCCTATCCAGAGCTGGGTGGAGATTTTGAGCTCAGATCTGGACTCATCCATCTTTTGCCAAAGTTTCAAGGATTATCTGGAGAAGATCCAAATAGACACCTGCATGAATTTCATATTGTTTGCTCCACTATGAAGCCTCAAGGTATTTCAGAGGAAGACATCAAACTGAGGGTTTTTCCATTTTCTTTGACTGGAGCAGCTAAGGACTGGTTTTATTACTTACCTACTGGGCATGTGTCTAGCTAGATTTCCATGAAGAAGACTTTCTTAGAAAAATATTTTCCAGCCTCCAGAACAGCAATTATCAAAAAAAGTATCTGTGGCATTCAGCAGATAGTGGGGGAGACACTCTATGACTACTGGGAGAGATTCAACAAGCTTTGCTCCAGTTGCCCCCAGCATCAGATTAGTGAGTAGCTCCTCATCCAATACTTTTATGAGGGATTATTACAGATGGATAGGATTATGATTGATGCAGCAGCTGGAGGGGCCTTAGTCAACAAAACACCACATCAAGCTAGGGAGCTAATTTCAAATATGGCAGAAAATTCTCAGCAATTTGGAAGTAGAGCATTATCTACTAGAGGGGTTAATGAAGTTCAGATTGGTTCTAATGATCAGAAAGAAATAAAGAATTCATTGGCAGAGATCGCATCATTTATTAAGCAATTGAGTGTTAGTAATGCAAATCAAAATTCTAATTTTTCGGTACCTCCACAATCAAGTCAAATGGTGATGAGTGTATGTGGTATTTGTTCTAGCAAGGAACACACTTCAGATTCATGTCCCAACCTACAACAAGATGAGTCAATAGCAGCTTTGGTTAGGGGACAATTTCAAGCTAGGAATAACCCATATTCTCCTACTTACAACCCTGGGTGGAGAGATCATCCAAATTTGAGGTATGGAAATTCTTTCTACCAACAAGGCCCACCACAACAACCAATTCAGCAACCCCAACAAATTTTCCAGCAAGTTCAGCAGCAGCCACAACAATCACAGCCACAAAATCAACAAATTCAGCCCCCAAATCAGCATTTCCACCAACCATTTCAGCAGCCATTTCAAGGGTTTCAACAAGGTTTTCAAGGGAATCTAAATTATCCACAGCCATATCAACCTCCACAGCAGCAAGTTCAACAACCTCAGCAAAATTTCCAGCCTTGGAACTCAAGTTTTCAGCCCCAAAACCAAGGATTTCAGCCCAATCAATTTCAGCCCCCACCACAACAAGTTCCTTTTCAAAATCAGAATTTTCAAGGGTATAATTCTCAACAAAATTCTCCAACATTCTAGCATTCTTATCAGCCCTTCCAACAACAATATCAGCCATCATATCAGTCCCAACAGTCCCAAATACAACAAACACAACAAGGAAATCTTTTAGCCGCTATACAAAACATTGAGAGGCAAATTGGGCAAATGGCTGGTGACATAAATCAAAGTAAAGCTCAAGGATCAGGCCAACTACCTTCTCAAGCTGTTCCTAACCCAAAGGGGAATGTTAGCGCAATTTATTTGAGGAATGGGAAGGTTGCATCAACTCAAAATGACCCAAGAGCTGAATTTTTAGAAAACAGGGCAGCATCTTCATTTCCAGCCCAAATCAGTGTCGAAACCACTCCAAATTCAGTGGATACCACTCCTAGCTCGTGCCCAACTTCTTCATCTAGCAATCCTCTAATTTTGGTGGAAAACGAAGCACAAATCAGCCCCGAAACAGATTTTACAACAGCTCCAAAAAGTGGGACAGCAGCTCAAAAATCAGCCCCTCCTATTTCGGTTCCAGAGGAAGAATTTAGAGTACCCTTGCCTTTTCCACAGGGGAGAACTCCAACCAAAAGACACATGGAGTAGGAGAAAGCAAAAGAATACAATGAGCTGGTAAAACTTTTTAGTAAAGTCAAAATTAATGTACCCTTGCAGACAATGATTAAACAGGTTCCTAAGTATGCAAAATTTCTGAAAGATCTTTGTGTTAACAAGAGGAAGCTTAAGGAAAATGAGATGGTCAGCATGGGGAAGAATGTTTCATCACTGATCCATGCCATACCTCAGAAATGTGAAGACCCTGACATGTTTACTGTATCTTGTGAGATAGGAAGCACCACGCTACATGATGCCATGCTTGATTTAGGAGCTTCTATTAATGTCATGCCCAGGACAGTCTTCCAGATGCTTGGCATTGGTCCTCTACAGCCCACTGGAGTTGTGATTCAGCTAGCAGATAGGAGTCAGACCCGCCCGGCAGGAGTTATTGAGGATGTGTTAGTTAAAGTGAAAGAGTTGATTTTTCTAGCGGACTTCTACATTCTAGACATGGAGGGAGAGTACCTTGCACGTAGATCCCCACTTATCCTTGGAAGGCCTTTTTTGAAGACTGCTAGAACTAAAATTGATGTATATGCTGGCACCCTTTCGATGGAGGTGGGAGACACAGTAGTCCAGTTTAGCATTTTCGACGCTATGAAGGACCCTAAGGGAAATCGTTCTATTATGAGCATAGACACCGCAGAGGAGACTGTTGAGGCACAGTTTATTGCTGATGATGGTATATTTGACATATGGGAGGAGAGTTGTTTCAGAGGAAGCTTTACCTGATTTTTCTTGCTTTGTATTTTGTGATGATATTGTTTTTGATAGCCCTAATCTTTATCATGAGGTTGTTGCAGGTATTACTAAGGAGGCATGCACAGAAGATTATTCCACAGGTGTAGGGGATTGCACAGAGCCCCAGGGACCACCACCATTTCCAGAAAGTGTAGGGACTTGCATGATTGGAGCAAGTACCCCAGGATCACCTATTCTAGTTGATTGTCCACCAGATTTTGAGCCTGAGATGGAGATATTTCTTGTAGAACCAATAGACATTTTTCATCATGATCAAGTAAGTATTTCTTCTTTTCCTTTAGGAAATTTCAGGGAGATGTCTAGATTTGCATGTGAAAAATGTCCTGATACATCATTTGTGAAAAATAATTTTGAAAATTCTTTTGAGGCACCCAGGCTTGATTTTATGCATTGTTATGATATTCTTGAGACAGATTATGCTAGAATTGATTGTGAGAAATTTTTAGATGAGCCTGAAATTGAAGTTGTTTATTGTGAAGAATCTCTTGTTATTTCTTATGCTGAAATTGAATGTGAAAAACTTATGGAGGTACCTGAGATTGATTTTATTGACTGTGAAACTTTTCTTGATATACCTCATGTAGAATATGCTTGTGAAAAATTTATTGAGGTACCAAAAATTGACTTTATTGGATGCGATGCATTTTTAGATACATTTTATGTAGAGATTGATGATATTGCACTTCTTTCTTACCCTGCACGCTTGAGAAAGGTTTTACATGTTTTTGCAGGGCCCCAGAGATTTCTTGAGTGGGTACTCCATCAAGACAGTCTTCAACCACCTGGAAAGTTTTCCAAAAAGAATAAAGAGGGAGGAGATGATTTTGCTTTGACTTATAGCACTCCACCTCTGAAGTGGCTATTGTACTTAAATCACCTTCGGCCACCTGAACAGTTTATTGCAAAGTTTAAGTGTGAGGGAGGAATGCATCATAAAATTGAGCAAATGAAGGAAACTTTTTCAGCTACTCCTACTCCTCCACTACCAAGATAGAGATTATTTCTTGATAGACTCCGACCGCCAGAAATAAAAGGGAGTTTACTTTTTCTTGCATTTTCTTTCATTGCCTTTTTCCTCTTTATGCTTGTTAAAAGTAGAATTTTCTTTTAAAATGCATACTTGCTAATAAATGCTTGAATAGCGTAGAATTAATAAATAGACATTGTAAATACCATTTTATATCTTTTGGCATTTTTTCTTCATGAGTAGGAATAAATGTATCCCTTTAGGTTATCTTCATAGCATTTTAGAGTCTTTTGAAAACAAATTAAATTTGGTTGTTAAAACTTAGGGTTTGAGCTCATGGATGAAATCTTGGATGCTTGAGTACTTGGCCATGGATTCTTGATTGAGGACTTGAGATGAATTATTTTTACCTAGTGAGGATTAGCCTTATTTTGTGACACATACATGTGATTGTAATCTAGAACTTGCTTAGGTTCTTTCAAAACCATATTTCAATGATTGAATCACATCTTTAGAGGCTAATAAATTTGTTTACCTTTCTATATCAATTCTTGACACTAATCATGTTCCTTCTATTTTTTTTCCTTATCTTCTACTCTTAACCATACTTTTCTAGGGACTTGTTTGTTTGGGGATGTTCTTTGATGTTATTTTGCCCGAGACGGACAAAAGATTAAGTGTGGGGGAGTGGCTAGTGTGATGAAAACATTTTGTATCAAAAAGATTCATTTTATTTTGAGTTGAAGCCAAAAGGTGCCAAGTTGAGGGAGTTTGGTGCTAAGAAGGAGTGGTTGAGTATGGAAGTAATTGAGGCATTTAGATTTCTCATCATTCTTTGAAGACCCACATGGGAAAAAAAGAAGGAAAAATCTGCAATGAAAAAAAAACAGAAAAATGGCACACAAATGAAAGGAAAAAAAACTGTGCCAAGGAAAAGAGACAAAATTCTGTGAGACTAACTTGGAATAGAGATGATGAGGATTAAGAAGTGGGAAGTTAGAATCATAGAGTTTAAAAGCAGCAACACTTTGTTGAAAGTCTGAATGGAAGCAGAAATTAAATGTTGAAAAGAACAAATGCAGAAATGTTGAGCCAAAACAGGAAAAATTTTGTGCCAATTTGAACTGAGCTGAGTTGTGCTGAATCTGAGGGCTGTGGAATGATACAAGCTGAACTTGGAAGTAAGCTGTAATGTGCTGAAGTTACTGGGAAGTTGAGACAAAAACAGAGAAAAAAAATAGTTTGTATCAAATGGAAATTGATTGTGCCATGAATGGAACTTGGAGTTGTTGAGCTGAAATTCTCAAGTGAAGCATGTGAACTTTCCACTGTTATTTGAGGCTAATTGTTGTGAGACATCAGAGATTGCAAGGTCTGAATCATTTGACTTGAATCTGAGACAAAAATAGAAAAAAAAAATCAGTTTGAAAAAAAAACAAAGAGACAAGTTGGCACACAATGAGTTGTTGGCACCATAGAATCAGTGGAGATATTCTTATCCGAATCAGAGCTTTGATCCATCATCATTCTGATGCCACTATAGAAAAGAAAGAAAGAGGAAAAAGAATCAGGAAACAAAACAAAGAGCAAGAGTGGCACGCAAGAGTGAATTGGCACAAAGGAATTAATGAAGTCTTCTCATACAATTTTAGAAGGGCATTGCAAAGACTCACTCTACCACACTTTGGATTTTATTATGTGGATTGAAAGGAGGGCAAAAATGCATCAAGAATATCCTTGAACATCCAAGTCTTCCACTCACTCAAATTTGCTATTTACTTGGCTTTTATTTCATTTCTACCATTTCATATGTCTTTCACTTTTGAATAAGCTTTTATAGATAATTGATTCTAATCATGAATAATGGTGGAGAGTAGATAATAAGCAAGCCTATAGTAGAGTAAGAAGCATGTGTGTATGAGTGAGCTCCATTTTCATCATGTACTTAGAACTTAGGAAGAGAGCCACCAAGAGTTTCCCTTGAGAGGTTTAGAGAGAGTTATATTCATCTAAATGAATCATGAAGGTTGAAATTGCTAAGTTGTTGATTTAAGTACAAGAAACTAGTCTATAGAGTTTAGATTTTTGAGAATTAACAATCCTAGGTAATTTTTTTTCAATTGCTTCTACTTATATTCGAGAAAACCTAGGGGATACATATTTAGTACTTTTCGCGAGACGCTCAAGCTTAAGTGTGGGGGAGTTGATAAGTGTCATTTTGTTGATCATTTTATATGCATAAATCTGTGTTTGACCCATATTTTATTTGTGTAATTGTGGATTGACCCTAGGTTTTAGGATTTACACTCTTTTTGGACTTAATTGCAAATTTTAATATATTTGAGTTGTTTTGTCACTAAATTTTTGATCTATTTTTGTAGGCTTGGAGGAATCATGGACCTAGGTCAGGTTGGGTCAAATGTTGAGTCAAAAGTGGACTAGATCAAGTGATCAGGCGTCGACTCATTTGGACCGTCCGATGCAAGAACGGTTAGATCTAGACCATCTGAGAACTTCTGATCAATCCGAGCTGGGGTTAAGGCTAATCGAGTGATCAGATCAAGATCTGAAGGTTTTAGCTCAATCGGAGATAATCTGACCGTTGGATCATGATCAGAGGGATCTAGACCATCCATTCAAAGATCAGCTTGATCTGAGCCATCCGCTACAAATCTGGAAGATCCGAGCTACCACGAGGATGATCCTGACCTTTGATCAAGATCTGGAAAATTTGAATCAAATCGGACAAGGATCCACCGTTGGATGAAGCGGAATCAATCTCAGTCGTTCACTGTTCAACTACTTAAACTGAAAATAGAGTTCAGATCTGATGTCGCGTCTTCACGTTTCTTCAGCTCATTTTTTCATTTCTTCTTCATTTTGCTTGCGATTTCTTCCATTGGAAGGCGTGGCCAACTCGATCAGCACCTGGTAGCAAGATTTGGATCGTTGGAAGAAGGTTTCAGTGGCGATTTAGCTCAAGATTGTGCCGGATGCAGAGCTTCTTGAGGGTTTCGGCAGATCTGTGATTCGAGCTTTTGGATCTCAACCGCGTCCATTTCTTCCCATCTGAATCATCTGTAGGGGTCCTAGGATGAGCTCGGATGATTTCCAAATCATCATCGCAACATTTCACATTGAGATCTAAGAGTTTGAATTGGAATTTTCCAGCTGTGTGCAGTTTTGAGCAAGATCTGAATTGGAGCCATTTTTCCACTGATTTGCGAGTTGAAGGGGTTCTTGACTTGCCCTTGTGTGACGAACAAGGAGATCTTGAAATATGGGAAGGATCGAGGCTTAGTTTTCATGGCAATTTCTTTTTGTTTAGCTGTAATTTCAATTCTGCTCTTCATTTCTGTATTTGTCTTCGAATCAGTAGCTTAAGTTCTTTATCTTGAGTTGTTTCGGCTTTAATTCCGTTTTATTCTGCAAGTAGTTAACTAGGAAACTTGTCTAGTGAACAATCGTCCTAAATTTCAGTTTAATTTCTTTATTTCCTGTTGCGTATCAGTTTTGTTTAGGGGTGTGTATCAATTCTGTTTTGCGTATCGATTTAGTTTCTGATTCTGCAGCTATTTCAGTTTCAATTAGTGCTAGTTTAAATTCCTAAAGTTAGACGTCACGTTTAGTGTGCTATTGAATTTGGTCTCATTTTGTTGTGTACCGGTGTCCAATTCTGCAAACAATTTCAGTGTTAATTCTGTAAGTCTCAGTTTAGGAATCCTGAGTTTTGTAACAGTGAATTCAGCAACTTCTAAATCTTCCTTGAACATGCGTGCTATGCATTTTATTTCAGCTGGATGTGTTTGTTTCTTCAATCAATTCGTTTCTGCAATTTTTGCATTTGGTTGTTGAAGATCTGAATTTCATTCCTGCATTTGAATTAATCCTGCATATTAGTTTAGTTTCTGAAATTTTGTTTTACCTTAGTTCATTCTGCATTAATTTGTTTGCTTGCATTCGATCAGTTTACTTCACATTACTTGCTCCATATCAGTTGTAGTTCTGTTTTCTTCATCAATTATTGACTCAAAACTGCAACTTATCATTTCTGAAACTTTGCAGTTTGCTTGTGTCAAGTTATGTAGCACTTGTCCCTGTTTTGTTCAGTTTTTTTATTCGGATTCTGAATTCTGCATCTATTCCTGAAATTTACTGCATTCATAGTTGTGTTTTCCACGCTTAACTGATTAGTTTCAATCCCGAATCATTAGAATTAGCTTGGCACTTAGCATTCAATTCTTTTTGGCACATAAGTTTTCTTCTCTTGTGTATCAAGTCGTTTTTTTTCCACTTTGTATCAAGATAAGCTTCGGCATTAGTTTCAACCAAAAATTTCAGCCTCGTGTTATTTCTCTTGCTTAACATTTGGTTTGCAATTAGAATCAGAATTGTTTTCCCAAACGATAGTTAAGGCCCTTAGTTGCTTAGATTTCCAATTGCTTGGTGTCATTAGTTGCCTTACACTTGGTTTAGCTCATTTAGTTAAGTTTTCTTTCCCTTCTTTTCTTCGAACTTTTATTTCTGAATTGAAACAAAACCCATGTTCTATTTGAAACCCAAAAACATTGACGACAGATAAATGCAAGTTTGAATCGAACAACTTGAACTAGCCCTTGGAAAAAAATACGACCTGTGACCCCTTTACTACGTTTTCATATTTTTGATTGCAAAAAGGGTTTTCAGCTTTTTATAAATATCTAAATTTGAGACCCACTTTCGTGACACCTCATTTGGGTCCATCAACTTCTGGATATTCTTCATGTTCACATGTGCTAGCCTCCGGTGCCAAAGGGTGGACTCCTCTTCTTTTGACATGAGACACTTAGCAAAAGCATTAATAGCACTTTTAAATGATACTTGGTAAATGCTATCTACTCTTATTCCTACTAGTACCGTGTCAAAAGTGTCACGTTGTCTAACTAGACATTGACTTGGCTGGAAATCAATTGTGTAACCCGCATCACACAATTGACTGACACTTAGGAGATTAAATGTCATCTCCTTGACTAGAAGGACATTTGAAATTCTAAGACATTCAGATATTTGAATGTCTCCTATTCCTATAACCTTAAGGCTACCATTGTTACCAAATGAAACATTACCTCTACATTTCTTTTGAAGGGTAGTAAACAATGATCTATCCCCGGTCATGTGTTTGGAGCACCCACTATCAATGAACCAAGTTGATAGATGCTCCCCCTCAATCACAACCTACACAATTCGAAAAATAGAAGATTTAGGTACCCAAATCTTGGGACCTAAAATACCTACTAAACAAGACTTAGGCACCCATGCCTTGACAACTTTCTTTTGAACCTTGGGTGTCTTAAGTGGCCTAACACCAGTCCTAGACATTAAGAACACAAATGAGGGTTCTTTGGGTCGGTAACCAATACCGTCCCTATTGTAGACTGCCCTTTGGGCATTCAAGATCATGTCTAAGGTCTTTGAGCTAGTTGAGAACTTCTCAAAAATACTCTTGAGTCTCTCAACTTCACTCTTTAATGATTTGTTTTCTTCCTCTAACAATTCATCATGCAAATCATCTACATCCTCAACCCTAGAGGATTTCAAATGATCAATCTCAATTTTCAAGGATTTAATCTCATCTTCTAACATTTCAACATGCAAGTCGTCTATGTTCTCATCCCTAGATGATTTCAATTGTTCAATTTCTAATTGCAATGATTTAACCTTATTTTTTGACTTCTTCAACATATTGGTTAAACATGCAATTGCTCTATAACATTTCTCAAGTTCGGGAGAGGTTACCTCTTCATCATCCGAAGATGATGAAGCCGCGTTTGAGGAGTCGGAGGATTCATCACTGCTTTCTTCTCCAAGAGCCATGAGTGTCACATGCCTTGTGCTCTTCTCCTCCTTTTCTTCATCGGATGAACTTGAGGAGGATTCATCCCAAGTGGCCTTCAAGGCCTTCTTCTTCTTCTTTGATCTCTCCTCTTTCTTCTTGGATTTCTCCTCCTTCGTTTTTAGCTTTGGGCATTCACTCTTGAAGTGTCCTTTCCTACCACACTCATAACAAGAAACATTAGTCTTATCATCTTTAGCTTCACTAGGATTACCTTTACCCTTGAAGCGTCGACCCCTTCTCATCATCCTTCTCACAAAATTTGCCATCTCGGAGGAAGAAGATCCGCTGCCATCTTCCTCGGAATCGGACTCGGATTCGGAAGAAGATGAAGATGAAGAGACTTCCTTCTCCTTCTTCTTCTCCTTCTTCTTCTTGTTGGATCGTTCCCCTGCAACTAAGGCAATCCTCTTCTCCTTGGGGCCTTTGTTAGCCATTTCATGTAATTCCATTTCACAAAATAGATCATCTAGTTTAACAATTGATAAATCCTTGAAAACTTTGTAGGCATCCACCATGGATGACCACAAAGCATTCCTTGGAAATGCTTTTAACACATACCTCACAAGGTCGCGGTTTTCGACCTTTTCATCAATAGAATGAAGTCCGTTGAGGAATTCCTTGAACCGGCTATGTAGCTCACTTACGGTTTCATTCTCCTTCATGGAGAGATTTTGAAGTTGGTTGAGGAACAAGTCCCTCTTTGCGATTCTTAAATCTCGGGTTCCCTCATGAAGTTCTATGAGCTTGTTCCACAAGTCTTTTGCACTTGTGAATGGACTAACCTTGATGAGTTAGTCTTTGTTCATGCTGCATTGTAGGGTGACCACCGCCTTCACATCGGCTTCACTCTTTCGAGTTTGTTCAGCCTTTCACCGCCAAGATTCAAGTTCTTTGCCTTTATCATCCTTTGGAGGGGTAAAACCCTCCTTCACCGTAAACCAAGTGTTGATGTCCATCTTTAAGTAATACTCCATCTTCGATCTCCAATATTGGAAATCTACGCCATCGAAGAAGGGAGGTCGGGTGGTGCTAAAGCCTTCTCTCAAAGCCATTTTTGATTGCTCTCGGTTGTTAATCCGCTAGAATAGAGCCCCAAGCTTTGATACCACTTGTTGGACCTTGGATGACTAAAGAGGGGGGGGGGGTGAATATAGCCAGACACCGAAACTTAGCGTTTTTCAAATTTCTACACTCAAATGTTCAGTAGCACAGCGGAAGCAATAAAAACAGAGTATGCAGAAAACTAACACCCTAAGCTAAGCACAAATGCAAAACGCTAACAAGAGGGTTTACAAGGTTCAGGGATAACTTACCCCTACTCCTTGGCGTGCCCTTAAGGTGGGCGATCCCTTGATCGTCGGCAGATCAAGCCCCGGATAAATCGGATAAAATACAACCTCCTTCTCGGTGGAGTAACCTCTCCACAGCGTTTCAATAGAGATATAGTTTTAAGCACAATGAAACACAAGAAAGATCTTACTTAGCACTTAGCACAGGCAAGAACACAAGCAACGCTTCACTAGAGCTCCACCCATCGACGATCTCACGCAAGAACTCCCTTCTTCGTGTCTTCTCGCTGATGGACTCACCAAGCCTCTTGTTTCTTCCTCCAAGTGCTCAAGTAAGGAATGGTTGCTTCAAAGATCACAATAGCTTGCACAAGAGAGGATGGAACAGCAAAGAACACAAGCACGCAGCAAGAAGTCGCAGCAAACACAAGCCAGCCAAAGCTCTTCTCTGCACTTCTCCACTACGCTGCTTATCTCTTCTCCACTAGCGCCAGGTCACCATCTCACTGCGGCCTCCAGCTACTCTCCTGCAACCACCAGCCACTACTGAGCTCTTCTGGACTCCCTGAGCCTCCCTCAGACCAGCCCCAGTCAGCAACTCCAGCCAGTGCCAGCGTCCGTTGCAACCTGAGATGGACAAGGGACAAACCTGCTCCAAGGAAAGGCCTCCATTGACTCTCCTTGAGTGTTTGAATCCTTCCCTGTCACCTGCAGCTTAATCAGAGTATTAGCACAGCATATCAACCAGAAAATCAAGTATCAGAGATCAAACGCAGAGAATCAGATACGGTCAGACGCGATCAGAGCGTCTGACAGTGCATTTTGAATTAAAGTGATCGGTCACCGGACCGATCCAGGGCTCGTGGGTCGGTCACCAGACCGATCCACCGCTTTGCTGAGACTCCCAGCTTTTGCGGCTACACAGGCCTGATCGAGCACCAGACCGATCAGAGTGAAGCCTGATCGGTCACCAAACCGATTAGGATAGACACTGTCCGATCAGGCTCAAGCCTGATTGGTCCACTTCTGTGTGAACAGTAATCGCGGATATCAGATCCTAAGTCTTTGATCGGTCATCGGACCGTTCAAGAACTGATCAGCGGGGGAACTCAACTCACTGTGTGCTCCCTGATCGGTCACCAGACTGATCAGGAGCCAAGCAGTGAGGACACTGCCTGCTCCCTGATCGGTCACCAGACGATCAGGAGCCAAGCAGTGAGGCAACAGCCTGCTCCCTGATCGGTCACCAGACCGATCAGGAGCCGCACAGTAGGTTCCCAACCTCATTGTGTGCTCCCTGATCGGGCACCAGACCGATCAGTCATTGCTGGATCGGTCACCAGACCGATCCACGGAGGAGCAGCGTGCCAACTTCCCTGATCGGTCACCAGACCGATCCAGGGACTCAAACCTAGCCCTCCAAGCTAGGATTTCATCCAACCTAGCCCTCCAAGCTAGGACCTGACCCTCCAAGCCAGGATTTTTCACCTAACCCTCCAGTTGGGACTTTTCACCTAACCCTCTAAGTTAGGACTTTTCACCTAGCACTCCAAGCTAGGACTTTTCACCCAACCTTCCAAGTTAGGACTTTTCCACACCTAGCCCTCCAAGTTAGGATTTTTCACACCTAACCCTCCAGTTGGGACTTTTCACCTAACCCTCCAAGTTAGGACTTTTCACCTAGCCCTCCAAGCTAGG
This sequence comes from Boesenbergia rotunda, assembly GCA_024364735.1. NCBI lineage: Eukaryota > Viridiplantae > Streptophyta > Magnoliopsida > Zingiberales > Zingiberaceae > Boesenbergia > Boesenbergia rotunda. The sequence goes on along the minus strand of JAGFNQ010002897.1, from coordinate 163,007 downwards.
ACTTTTCACCCAACCTTCCGAGTTAGGACTTTTCCACACCTAGCCCTCCAAGCTAGGATTTTTCACACCTAACCCTCCAGGTTAGGATTTTCCAACACCTAGCCCTCCAAGCTAGGATTTTCCATACCATGCTTAATCCCCGATCAGGACTTAATCATAATCATAATTATCAACCTAAACTAAAATCGATGACAACACCAAAACAGCAATCAGGGTCAGACTACATCAACAGAAGGACTGATCGTCTGCAAGTGAAGGTTCTTCACTGGGCCTAGGTGCCTGAATGGAGTCAGGCGCCCGAGTGGGCTCAGGCACCCGTAAGGATACGGATGCCCAAGGGTGAAGGCAAAAAACCAAAAACCAGCTTCGAAGCCACTGAACCAAGGCGGATTAGGCGCCCGTGAGCTCACAGGCGCCCCCATCAGCTCAGGCGCCCAAGAGGGGAGGATAAGCGCTGACCGAGCCCGCAGATAAGGATTCCCGGATCGAAGGGCACGTGTCAGGTGCCCCCAACCCATCAGGCGCCCTATGGAGTACTATAAAAGGGGCTCGACCCCAAGGCTTCAACAACACAGTTTTCATACGCTTCAAAGCTTTTCGTTCAAGCGCTACGCCCCGGCAAACTCTGATTTCGAGATTCCAACGCCGACGACGTCCCTCTGCTCCGAAATACTATCCACATCGGATGTCAGTAACGAAAAGTGTAATTAGTTTCATTTATTGTAATATTTCTGTACTCAATTTGTAAACCTATTTTTGCGCGAATATAGTATTGCCCAAAGTAAACGGTCAAGGACCGTTGGCCTTGGAGTAGGAGCCGACCGCGACTCCAAACCAAGTAAAAACTACTTGTGTTCCTGTGTGATTGTTTTATTTCCGCTGCGCATTTTCTCTTTCCTTAATCCGAAAAAGATTTTAACGATATTCATCCCCCTCTATCATTTTTCTCGATCCAACAGAGGCCTCCTTCAACTTCACTGGTTGAGGACCCAAAGAGGCTGCCTCCCCGCCGCCTAGACCTTCCGGCACAAGCGCGCACTTGTCAGCGGGGGCTCTGCTGGCTCTACTCGCTTGCCTTTCAAGGCGTCCGAAGAACTGGTCAGGGTGGTGATGGCAGCCTGATGCTCCGCAGCTGGAGGGGTCATCTGTCTGAAGCGCTTTGAGAGTGAGATCGTATCCTCATCCTCGGTGATTGTGGGGATCTTTGTGTTGGGGCAATCTATGGTCCGGTGTGACCATGTGTTTTGATGTTTGGACAAAGAGTTTAAGTTAGGTTCACTCTTGTGTTTGATATGTGTATTTAAGTGTGCAGGTTTTGCAAGATACACATGGACTTAGCTGGACGGCTTCGGGACTGGTGAAGGATGACATGGGAGACAAGTCGTGGGCTTGCATGCATCCGAGGGACTGTGGAAAAAGCATGGACGATGAGCAGAGAGAAGCGGACTTCGAGGCATACGTGAAGGATGACATGGGAGACAAGCCATGGGCTTGCATGCATCCAAGGGACGAGAGCCAAAGTCGAAGAGGGCTTGAAGGCAACAGATCAAGACTGCTGGATGAAGAGTCGGTTAAGTCGTGAGGGGTCGAGTGCTGAGGGAATTGTACTCGGGAAGGAAATCTTAGGGTTCGAGTGCTGAGAGAAATATACTCGGGAAAGGGAAACCTTACGTTTAGAAGTGGACCAGTCGACTAGTGCCAGGGCAGTCGACTGATGAAGTCCACAGAAAGATCAGTTGGCTGCCCATGGATTAGTCGACTGATGGCAGCAGAAATTCGAGCGTTGGGCTGTAACGTTCGAATCTGAGTGGGACCAGTCGACTGGTGCTTGACCAGTCGACTAGTAACGGCGATTTCAGCATAAAGCACTATTTAAAGGGGCTCGGTTTTGGCTGAAAGTTCTTGACGAAAGTGGCTTTGGTTAATGGTCAATTAGTAGTCTAAGAGCTCAGGAAGGTGTTGCGGGTTGTGGCGAGGTTTCTCCACCCACAAGGAGCTACACGAGCTAGCCGGAGGTCTTCCGAGGAGTCATCCATCGGCGGATCAAGATCGTCCACCTAACGGACAGTCGTGGAGTAGGAGCTTCATCTCCGAACCACGTAAATTAGTTTGTCTTCTTAGTTGTTAGTTTTAGTTTAATTGTATTTCCGCTTGCGCACTAACAACGTGTAGGAAGATAATCGAAAAGTAGCTATTCATCCCCCCCTCTAGCAAACGACAAGGTTCCAACAAGTGGTATCAGAGTCGGCGTCGCTCGTCTACGGATTAACCGCCAAGAGAGAAAGAAGCTAGAGGAAATGGTGGTCGAAGAAAGATTAGGGAACGACATTAACATTCCACCTCCTTATAATAGAGAGAGTTTCGATTATTGGAGGATGCGGATAGAGGTATGGTTCAACATGATTAGGATTTAGTGATCGTACTAAAATATCCATTTGAAGCCCCGAAGGATAAGCATGAGAAGAAGCTCCGACCAAGATATTGGACCAAGAAGCAACAAACTCAATCAAAGGCAATTGATAAGGTAATTTTAATATTACTTAAGGTTTTGCCTAATGATATAATTAGTGGTGTAGGTCAATACAAAAATGCTCACGAGCTATGGAGCAAGATGATAGCTTTACATCAAAATCCGACACAAGCTCAAGTAGTAGAAGAGCCCAAGGAAATGAGCTTAATGGTCCAAGAAGAGGAAAAGGACCAATCGGATGAGGAAAAAAGCTCAACATCCGAAAAGGAGGAGAAAGAAGAAAAAGATTCATCCATCTCCTCAAGTGAAGTGGCATAAAAAATTGAAGAACCATCCACTTCATCAAAGGGGAAGAAGATGTTTCCACTTCAAAAATTGAGGGGGAGCAGAGACCATCCTCAATATCGGAGCAAGAAGAAGTTTCCACGTCCATCAAAGCAAAGTCAAAAGACCACATTATTTGCTTTGGGTGTAATGAAAAGAGATACTATAAGGACAAGTGTCCGAAGGATAAGAAAAAGGAGGTAAACCCTAAACCCAAGTCAATTCCTTTAAATTCTAACTTGGGTTGTAGGGAAAAGAAGGAGAAGAAGCATATAAGGTGCTTCACATGTGGTGAGCTAGGACACTACCACACCAAATGCTCAAGGAAAGGAGAATTCAAGAAATTAGAGCATTTGAGGAAATGGGAGAAGAAGAAAAACTCACATCAAGGGGAGCTACAAGGGTAAGGGAGGTAATCCCTAACATTAAGTTTAAATGTAATTCAAATTTAAACTCCTCCATGTATGCTAGAAATAATGAAAACTATTTATCCATGCATAGTTTTGGTCATGATAAAAATAGGGTTAATGTTGCATATCAAAACCCTAGGGAATTCATGCGTCATGATAAACCTAGAACCTTTAGACCTAAGGACTAAGACATTAATCCTAAGAAGGGGAGACACATGCCTAGAATGAGTAGGTCTAGGAATGTCCAAGGAAGATATGTTGATTCTAGGTTTAAAAACCTAGAAAGGGAAAATCTAGCCTTGAGGGCAAAGCTTGATAAATTAGAGAAAACCCTCAATAGATTCACTATTGGATCTAAGGGTTTAGGTATGGGGTTGGGTAGTCAAAAACTCAACAATGATAGATCAGGTATAGGATACCGATCTAAGTTCTCCAATGCCAATGAAAAGAAATATGCTAGGGTAGCATATAACTATGACAAGGAGGGAAAGTCCAAAAATGGCAAGGGGATGCCGTGTAAAAGTAAGAAGAAAATCTTAACTAAGGACAAGGGGTCCAAAGTTAAGAATGTTAGGATTGTAGACCAAGAGTCACCGGAGGTACACCGGTGTGGTCTAGCATTTGTTGAGTCACCTAGGGAGGTGGCTAAGGCTAAGAGCTCAAAAGGGAGCTCTAGGAGCCAAGTTGGGACCCATGGTCTATGGATCCTGGGAGGATTTCTCTCGGAATTCTAGATGTGTCATGGAGTGTGCCAAAGGATGTAGAGATGGGTTTGAAGACTTAATCCTAGGGATTTTGCACAATGGGTTTGAGTATCATGCATGAAAATATGACATTGGGTCATAGAGCATGGAAATTGATTTTTGATGTGTAGATGTCATGTAAATAAATGCTAGGGATGCATTGTGGTTTGGTATAAGCAGAGACATCAAGAGGAGGTCAAAACTAGGACTTTAGGTCAAGGTTCAATTGAACCGTTTAGATAGTTTTGGGTTTTGTGTCAATCTTGGGATTGGTGATAGATACATGTTTGAATGTATTTTTCTCAGGTAGATATGGGTACCACAAATCTCTCCACAAAATTTAGAAATTTTTGGAGATTTATGGAATTTCTAGTGCATTTCTGAAATTGGGTCAGAAATGCTGAAAATAGGATTTTCAAGGTGCCAGTCAACTGGGTCAGAGGGCAATCGACTGGTAAAGGCTAAAATTGGTTTTTCAGCAATCAAAAGGTGTCCAAATGATGTAAAGCAAGTGTGTAATCTTATGAGAGGTTAGTACACTTTGTTTATGATCATTAGAGCTTAAAGGATCCAATAAGAGGGAAATTATTGGAGTCTTTTTGATGTGTGGCAAATGGGGAGAAGTGTTAGGTTTAAGTAGAAAACCAAACACGACTTTGCAAGAAATCCTAGGTCAAGGGGGAGCTTAGGTAAAGGGGGAGCATTGATGTTCATTTTGTGGCAAAAGAGGAACCTTGGGAAGGTTATTAAAAAGCCTTTGTAAGTCCAATATAGGGGGAGCCTTGAAGAGTTTTAAAAAGCCTGTTTTGGTAAAAGTCCTAAACTCATTGGGGAGGTTTAGGTGTGGGGATACCTTGTGATATGATCTATGTTTGCATTGCATATGCATTAGCGGTGTAAGTCTAAGGTGGAGCCTTGGCAACGTAAGTCCAAATGGTTTTAGCATTGAATTTGCTATTTGTTTTCCCTAACTTAAACGTATTGCCAAACATCAAAAAGGGGGAGATTGTTGGGGCAATCTATGGTCCGGAGTGACCATGTGTTTTGATGTTTGGGCAAAGGGTTTAAGTTAGGTTCACCCTTGTGTTTGATATGTGTATTTGAGTGTGCAGGTTTTGTAGGATACACATGGACTTAGCTGGACGACTTCGGGACTGGTGAAGGATGGCATAGGAGACAAGTCGTGGGCTTGCATGCATCCGAGGGACCGTGGACAAAGCAAGGACGATAAGCCGAGAGAAGCGGACTTCGAGGCATACGTGAAGGATGGCATGAGAGACAAGCCGCGGGCTTGCATGCATCCAAGGGACGAGAGCCAAAGTCAAAGAGGGTTTGAAGGCAACAGATTGAGGCTGCTAGATGAAGAGTCGGTTAAGTCGTGAGGGGTTGAGTGCTGAGGGAATTGTACTCGGGAAGGAAATCCTAGGGTTCGAGTGCTGAGAGAAATATACTCGGGAAGGGGAAACCTTAGGTTTAGAAGTGGACCAGTCGACTGGTGCCAGGGCAGTCGACTAATGAAGTCCACAGAAAGATCAATCGACAACCCATGGATCAGTCGACTAATGGTTGTAGAAATTCGAACGTTGGGATGTAACGTTCGAATATGAGTGGGACAAGTCGACTGGTGCTTGACCAGTCGACTGGTAACAGTCATTTCAGCATAGAGCACTATTTAAATGGGCTCGGTTTTAACTGAAAGTTCTTGATGAAATTGGCTTTGGTTAAAGGCCAATTAGTAATCTAAGAGCTCAGTAAGGTGTTGCGGGTTGTCGCGAGGTTTCTCCACCCACAAGGAGCTACATGAGCTAGCCGGAGGTCTTCCTGGGAGTCATCAACTGACAGATCGGGATCGTCCACCTTACGGACAGCCGTGGAGTAGGAGCTTCATCTCCGAACCACGTAAATTGGTTTGTCTTCTTAGTTGTTAGTTTTAGTTTAATTGTATTTCCGCTTGCGCACTAACAACGTGTAGGAAGAGAATCAAAAAGTAGCTATTCACCCCCTCTAGCAAACGACAAGGTCCCAACACTTTGGAGGTGTGTGTTTCCTTAACCTCCTCCAAGGGGAAGGGGGGGGGGGGGAGGAGCTGACCGTTTGGCGAGCCGCTTGTACCCCATCTTCCCGGTTGGTTCTATCGTCGGCGGACAAGCCTGGGCACAGGTTCTTCTTCATCACCTCCCGTCTTAATGCGCGTGGGAGAGGGGGCAGCTCCTTGATCATCGGGCTACTCCGGCGTCCCCTCCGAGTCTTCATCCGAGTCGACCTCCGAGGCGGTGGGAGCTCGAGAAGGGGCCAAGGCTTGTTCGTTGGCTTGCTCCCATTTAAGGAGCTTGTTCATTGCCCGGGACAACATGACGTCCTCTGCAATACAAAGGCAATAAGATATCAATTAGAATCAACAAGCATTTGATAAAAATGTGAACTTACTGAGACTAGGGCTAATATGGGTGGATTTGGAGCTGAGCTCAGCTCGATACAGGAGTTCTTCACACTGCACTAGGCTGGGGCCGTTGAACTCCATGCTGGCTAAGATGCCTCTAACTCGCTTGTACCCTAAATCCTGCTGGACGTCGTCTAGCTCAGGAATGGACGGTAGGACTTCTCTCCAGCAAATTGGGCTGAAGGGGTGCTCAAAATGCCAGATGAAGAAAAAACGCTCCTTCCATCCCTTATGGGAGGAAGGAAGACTTCCTATAAACTTATGGTTGGGGCGAGCCGTGAAACTAAACGCCCTCCTAGATGCTAAGGTTAGGAGGAAGAAAAAATTAAAAAAAGTGGAGGGTCAAAGGAATATCAAAGAGTTTGAAAAGGATAAATGCTTCGCCCATCTGAGCGAAGGCGTTGGGAGCCATATAGTGTAGGGGGATATCAAAATAAGCAGATACACTCATGATGAAGGGTGGGAGAGGAAAACGGAGGCCTTGGTCTACCTGCCCTAGGAAAAAGGTGAAAAACCCTAAGGGAGGTTCTAGGAGAGTTTGGTCTATCCTAGGGGCCTCCACATCCAACTCCGCCGGAATGTCGTACGCTTCGCAGGCGGCTCGGAGGGTCTCCGACTTAACCCTGGACGAAGTGGCTTCATACCACTCCAGATGATAAGCCCTTTCCTCTCCCGGCTGCCCCTTCCTATCTTGGCCTCCTTTCCCCTTCCCGTCGTTACCCATGATTGCGAATGAAAGGGAAGAGAAAGAAGGAAGACGAAGGAGACTTACGTGTGAAGAGAAAGCCCTAGAGAAGGAGAATGCTAGTAGGCTAGAATGTTGGGCGAACTCTGATATTCGACAAGGTGAGAAGACGAAAGGACGCTTTCGCCGCCCCTTTTATAGAGACGAAGTCGACCTCGAGCGGACAATAGGGGCACGACACATGGATGACAATAATTTCCCATCTCGACGCGTCGCCACTCCTTAGGGTCGTCGTTTGGTATGGCCCTATGGCGCGTGTCAGAAGGAGATCATGAAGAAAAAATTTGTCCATGAGGCAAGGCTATACTCGCTGAAGGGTCTCCTTGTCATTAAGATACTCATGCACTTTTTAATGGGTGATTGAAAGCTATAATTGTCGCACCTCGGAACTCACAGATCCTTTTTGGACTAATTCAAAGGATCGCCTCGGGCCAAAAGACGAATGTTTCGATTCCTCATACCTGACAAGCCACCAAGAGAGAAGGAATGACAATATGAGTCCCACATATGCGTAGCTTCCCCTCGTCATACCATCAGCCTAATCAGTCTGTCACACTTCAATTCCTTCGATTAGACTTGAAAGGAGGGACTTGTGATGGGGTTGAACATCCTAGGGTGGACACGTGGCATGGGGAAGCTACGTGTCATGGTCCACTGAACCTGAGCGTCGGGGTCATACCAAGACCACCTCGGGAGAGTAGATCAGAGCCCCGATGTTAGACCATGCAATCAGACTCGTGAGACTACCTCGGGAGGACAGACACTCGAGGTTAGGTCAGACTTCAGGCTCCCGAGACTAGATAATAGCCCCGAGGTCAGACCAGGCGGTCGGACTCCCGAGACTATCCCGGAAGGATAGACGCCCGAGGTCAGGTTGGGCTTCAGGCTCCTAGACTACCTCGGGAGGTCAGACGCCCGAGGTCAGGTCAGACTTCAAGCTCCTAAGACTACCTCGGGAGGACAAACACCCGATGTCATGCCAGGCTTTAGCTTCCGAGGCCAAATGGGTGGTCGGGTTCCCAAGACTACCTCAGGAGAACAGGCAAGAGCCCCTGAGGTCAGATTGGATGTCGGGCGCTCGAGATTAGCTCGGGAGAACAGACAAAGACCCTCGAGGATAGCTCAGGTGTCAGGCCCCAAGACCCTCTCGATAAAACAAATGAAGGTCCCGAGGTCAACTCGGGAGATGAGACCCCAAGACCGACTCACTACAAAAATAACAAGGAATTGCGATGGACTATTAAAAACGTCTGTCACAAGTGGCGACGGATATATAGTATCCGTCGCCAAAGTTTGGCGGCAAGTCAAACTCCTGAATATAGCGACGGACATGGTCAAAGTCCGTCGCAATAGCGACGGATAATATAAATTAGTCGTCACTAGATTTAAGCGACGGGTCAAACCCCTCAATATAGCGACGGAAATAGTCAACTCCGTCTCTAATTTACAACGGACAAGTTAATCCGTCGTTAGTTTTCTTAAAAAAGGGCGACGACCCCTTCCCCGCGGCCACGCGAACCCTAAACTCTATCTCCCCTCCGGCGATTCTCCTCCGGTGAACCCTCCTCCGATCCCAGGTACACGAATAAGCGACATTTCCCGTATATTCTCCTCCGGCGAACCCGGCGAACCATAGGGTGGCGCCGTCGTCTTCTCCGGGCAGGCACGGCTCTTGGCACGGCTGCGTGCGGCCTCGCGCGGCCTCCCGCGGCCTCGCACGGGTAGCCGCGGCCTCGCGCGGGTAGCCGCGGCCTCGCGTGGGCAGGCGCGGCCTCCTGCGGCCCCTCGCGGGCAAGCGCGCTGATTAGCCCAAAACTAATGTCACAATGAGCCTCAAATTGTATTTATAAGTTGAAAACCCTTTGCTCTCAAGCTATGAAGTATAGGGGCCTCAAGTCGTATTTTTTTTCCAAGGACTAGTAAAGAATGTTTATCTTAAGCTAGAAGTCATTATATTTTTGGGTTTTCTAATGTAATTGGATTTGTTTTGATATACGCTCAACCTAGAGAAAGATAGTGATCATGATTGAAACATTTGATTTGTAATAGAAAAACTAAACTAGAATTCTAATGCAAGAATGCAATCCCTAAACCAACAAAATTGGCATCAGAAATCTGAATTCGATAACACCAATTACAATTTGCATTTGAGTTCACTACTCTAAGTTCAGAAAGACTTAAGAAATACTGATGTTTACTTAACACCCAAGCCAAAACTATCAGCCAAAATGTATTGAAATAAAACTGATACACATGGAGGATATCTAAAGTGCAAGCAAATCTGAACAGAATTTCAGAAATGGTTGATACTCAGCTGCAGAACTGATTTGCAATCTCTGAAATCAAAAGTATTCTGAAATTGGATACTACTACTTCCTAAACAAGCTCTCTAATTGACTACCTTGCAGAAATGAAACTTACTCAATGCAGAAACAATTCAAAAGAGATGAACTTGAGTGACTGATACGAAAACAGGGGAGTAACTGAAATTAAGAACTAAACTGATTCACCACTCGAAATTAAAGAATCTATAACAAGTAACTAGATGCAATGTTGATATCAGAATTCAAAATGCAGAGAAGTAACTGCTCGGCAATGAAATTTTCAACTAACGAAAAGAAACTGAATTAAATTGCAGCAATGAAAACAAAACAAACACTGAATTCAGATCCATCTACAGAAATTCTAATTCGAATTCAAAGACAATGTAAACTCGGAAACCTTAACCACATACAAACTGTTAACGTGTAAAACTCAACAAACAAAATAAGACTACTTAAGCAATGAATTGAACAAGTTTTTGATCTTAATCCTTCCCTTCGACAGAATTTCCTCCTTGCCGTCACACAAAGTCTGATCTACTGGAATAGAATTCAGTAATCACAGTAGAGAATCCAAGACCCTTGCTCTTCAGGTGCTAGGATAAACCCATCCATCAACATGCCCAGAAACCCTCTAAACCATGATGAACAGATTTATCCCAGTGAATTATCGCAGATTCAGAATCTTTTCTTGTACAACCTTGATCGCGATCCTTTGACTTGCGTTTTGGATTTAGGAATACTCAAGAACCTCCGAAGAACCCCCTCGAATGCTCCCTTTTGATCCCTTGATCTCAAATTCACAAATCGCTTCGGATTGTTTCAGGAGAAAACTGCTCTGCTGCAAAACCCTCACAGCAGATTCCTAATCGAATTGTAGCAGAAGAAGCGTCTTGATCCTCCTCTATGAGCTGAAAACCCTTGAAGAAACGGAAGGAACTCAGATCTGGTCGCTCCAAAATTGAAAAGAAATGAAGACTGGATCGAATAGTAGCTTGAATTCGCGACAGCCTTCCTCGGTGAGAAAATTTCGTTTTTAACTAATTCAGATTTAAATCAACGGCCAGGATTCTTCGATCTCGATCTAACGGTGAGATTTACTCAGATTTGGACCAAACTTTCCAGATCTCTATCAATGGTCCAGATCTTCTTCTCCTTAGCCTAAAGTGATCAGATCAGCAACGGATGGTTTGGATTGCCCTTCCTCTTGAATGGATGGTTTAGATTCCAATTAGTTATGATAGACGGCCAGATCAACTCCAATTTTGAATCCACAGCCTCAGATCTTAATCAATGGTGATGACCCTTTTATCCGTCGCTTGGATCGATCAGAAATTAAATGGATGGCCCAAAATCACTCATATCTTTGAATGGATGGCCCAAAATGACTCCAAGCTTGATCTTCTTGTCCATGATCCTTTGATGCCTACAAAGTTATATCCAAATATTAGCATTATTTACCACAAATATGATAGAATTTGCATTCATAACCAAAAACAGGTGTAAGTAATGAAACATGCTTTAATTTCTCAATTAAGTTCACAAAAGAATCAAAACATGGACTTAAGAGCCAAAATTGATTGTCAAAATGGTAATTATCAACTCCCCCACACTTGTTCTTGGGCGTCTCGCACAAGCCAATTAGTGAAGCTAATGATATACCTAACATCGTACCCCCCCTAGATTATTCTCAATCATGTCTAGAAGCAATTGGAAGGGAATTACCTAGAGTTGCCAAATCTCAAAAATTCAAACTCAATGGACTAGATTCTTATCCTTGGTCAACAACAAAGTACACTTCATCCTTCATGACTAATTGAGATGAATTAAGCACACTAATCCTCTCAAGGTTACTATGGTGGCTCTCATCCTAAATTCTAATCTTGTGATGAAAATGGAGCTCACTCAAACACGTCATGTTTCATGCTCTACCATAAGCTTGCTTACGCTCTACTCTCCACCATCATTCTTGAGTTGAATTCATATCTACAAAGGCTTATTGGAACAAAGGATTAGATGGAATAAAGTCATAGTAAATGAAGAGTTAAAGAAAGTGGTAGACTTGAATTCAAAGAATGTAACTAAATGAACTTTGCCACATTTTTTTACACTTATTGCCCTCTCCAATCCAGCCATATTACTCCAATTGACTTTAATCCACACGTTGGCAGAACGTAGAACAGCTTCTCAATTCAGAAAATCAGTTTTTTTTCCCTTTTACATATGCAAACTACATTCAACAATTTATACAATTTTTTTAAGTTTTTGTTTGTGCCAACTCCTGCTGTTCAGCTGATTTTCAGTTCAGTTCTTTTGAGAATCCATTCCTACAGGACATTCCAATCCGCAGGCAATCTATTGCATCTCGAATTCTAATCATTCTCCATTCAGATTTTTTTTTTTTTTTGCAACTGTATCAACTTAACACTCACTATATTAAGTGTTCTCTAGCCCCTACTCCTTTCAGGTTAATCAATCACCAAAATTATCTTCCTTTTCACCAAATTCAAGCATCATTCCTCTTACTTGTGGCATTTCCAATTAATTACATCTGAAACAGCATTCCGAAACAGCTATCAGCTTCTGATGAAATTCCTAGCTTCTTACTTTTCACCAAATCAAAGGAACTCTTGTTTCTTGACCATTCAAATTGATATACTGCCATATTTTACAGCAACAGTTTTCCATTTCACTCGAATACTGGATCTGTTTCCAGCCCATAAAATTCCTCCATTGGCACACCCAAACCTCGATCCTCTAGAGTTCCTTTGATTTGGTTTACTATTTGTGTACCAGCTTCCATCCTTTAATTGCATTCGAGTCAAATTCTTTCTTAGCTAGCTACTACAGAATTCCACAGATTGTATCCAGCCATTTCTAGCTTGAATTTACTGCCCATTTGTCTGAAATACCAAAGTATCAGTTGGCACAATCAGTTTTACAGTAACTGATCCCTTTGATTAGCTTTTCTCATTTTTTATTCTTTTGCAATAATTCGCACACTGCTTTGACACTTGGTCTCCTTCAATCCTCTTCCTAGCTCTCAAGTCCTTGCTATATCAGAGATTCCCTTTCCTCAGAATTTCCAGAATTCTCTTTCAGTTTTTTTTTCTCTGCACTTCCATGTGTTTTTTTTCAATTCTGTTTTGATATTTCCCTATTCAAATGAGTCAGTAGCTTTTCAATTAAACTCACATCAGAACAAATTAAGTGATAAGTTGAACTGCAGCCCTTCTTACATCAAACTCAGATTCCAGCACTTCATTTAAACAAATTCTGTTTACTTGTACAAAATTTCAGCAGTTCACATTAGCTCCTAGAAATTTCATTCTTCAATTCAACAGCCCATATTGTAGCAACTTTTACTGATTATTCCAATTTCAAATCCTCCAAGTATCCATTCTATAAAATATAGCAGCAAGTATACTTGTGTTAAGTGGTAACAGCTAAATTCAAAGCTAACTCAGCTTCAAACAGATTCCCTTCAGCTATTTCACTATTCCACAGCATTATCAGTATTCACAGGAATGATACAGCATCTTCATAATGACGAAAATATAAGTATTCCACTTGGGAACTTCCTACTACACTCTTGATACTCAAACTTGATACACAACGGTTCAGATTTGGCACACTGAAATTGTTCACTGCCTAGCAAAAATTCCTGACTTCTAGCAAGCAGTAGCAGCTCAAATTCTGCTCCAAATTAAATTCAGCAGCTTCAGAAATAGGATAATAATTCTACATTAATCAAATCTTTAGACCTAAACTTGATATGCTTGTTCAATAACCAACTCCTTCATTAAAATTCACACACGGAAAATTTGCAATCTGCCAAAAGAAATTCTATTTAAATCCAAACAGTCCACTTTTGCATCCATACTGAATCAGACTGGAATCGGCTAATATCAGGTTAACCCTCATATCCAATTGAAACCAACAGCAATGTAACACAATTACAGTTGAAATTAAATTCAGCACAATGTACTTACTCTAAGTATTGTAAATTTTCTCCAGAACTCAAGTACTCTACTTGATATAACTTCTCAATGAATTGAAATACTTTTCAGATCTTTGAATCCATTTAAAATCAGTGTGCCAACTAAGAATTCAAAATTCCACAGTAACAACTCCACATGAACTTCCAAAATATATCATTTCTTACCAAAACTCTAAACACCTTCCCCCACACTTATGCTTTTGACCGTCTCGGGCAAAGTTCACTAAGAACATCCAATTTATCCAAATCCATGGAAGACTTGATTATGAACAGAAAGACATGAAGAAGAAACAACAATAAGGAATGGATTAAAAAGAAACATGATAAGAATGACATGAAGAAGAAAACAAATCGATTCACCTTCATAAATGTGATCCAATCATAGAAATATAGCCTTGAAAGAACCTAAGCAAGTTCTAGAGAACAATCACATGAGTGTATCTCAACAATAAAGCCAAATCCTCACTAGGTAAAAAGAATTCATCTCAAATCATCAATCTAGAGTCCATTACTAAGAAGTACTCAAGCAACTAAGAATTTCATCCAATGACTCAAATCCTAAATTTCGACAACCAAATTTAATTCGCTTCCAAAGGATTTCAAAATGATATAAAGAAAATCTAAAGAAGGTACATTTATTCCAATTCATGCATGAAACAAAATATCAAAAAGGTTAGGAAGATATTCCAATGAATCTTTTTATTCACTATACACTACCTAAACACTTCCCAACAAAAGTTTACTGTAAAAATTTATTGCTAGAAAACATAAAAATGGCATATACAATGAAATGGAAATGTAAGAAGGAACAAACTCCCCTTTAAGTTGGGTAGATAGCATCCTTAATGTTCAAACCATCCACATCTAGCCTCTTTACCTCTTCAAAATACTTCTTAAGCCGGTGGCCATTAACTCTCCATGTAAGATCATTAGCTTCATCCTTAATCTCAATAACACCATAAGAAAAAACATTAGTAACAAGAAATGGACCTTCCCATCTAGACCTCAACTTACCTTTAATTAATTTAAGCCTTGATTTATACAAAAGAACCTTATCACCAATTTGGAACTCCTTCTTCACTATGTGCTTGTCATGAAAATTTTTGGTCTTCTCTTTATAAATTCTTGAGTTCTCATATGCCTCTAATCTTATCTCCTCAAGTTCTTGAAGTTGTAGCTTTCTTTCTTCTCCTACTTTGTTAACATCAAAATTACAAGCCTTCACCGCCCAATAAGCTCTATGCTCTATCTCCACGGGCAAGTGACATGCCTTCCCATAAACAAGTCGGTAAGGAGACATTCCAATAGGTGTCTTATATGCCGTCCGGTAGGCCCATAATGCATCATCAAGTCTCTTGCTCCAATCCTTTCTATTAGGCCCCACAGTTTTTTCCAAAATTGCTTTGATCTCTCTATTTGATACTTCGGCTTGTCCATTAGTTTGGGGATGATAGGAAGTAGACACTTTATGCAAAACCCCATACTTGTTTAGTAAAGCCTTCATATGCTTGTTGCAAAAATGTGAACCTTGATCACTTATAATAGCTCTTGGAATTCCAAACCTACAAAAAATGTGTGACCTAACAAAACTCATAACAACAAAAGAATCGTCAGTCTTAGAGGGAATGGCCTCCACCCATTTAGATACATAATCCACAGCAAGAAGTATATACAAAAATCCAAAAGATGCAGGAAAAGGTCCCATAAAGTCTATCCCCCATACATCAAAAATTTCACAAAAAAGCATAGTTTGTTGGGGCATTTCATTCCTAACACCTATGTTTCCAGTTCTTTGGCATTCATCACAACTTTTATAAAACAAGTAAGCATCATGAAATACCGTAGGCCAATATAAACCACACTCTAAAACTTTCCTAGCAGTCCTTTGTGGTCCAAAATGCCCACCACAAGCTGAAGAATGACAAAATGTAAGAACTGAATGAAATTCATGATTAGGTATGCATCTCCTAATAATTTGATCACTACAAAATTTCCACAAGTAAGGATCATCCCACACATAGTATTTAGCATCACTCTTGAATTTATCCTTCTTAGCTTTAGTAAATTGTGCAGGAAAAACATTAGCTACTAAATAGTTAACCAAGTCCGCATACCATGGCAACTCACCCTACACCACTAAAAGGTGTTCATCTCTAAAATTATCATCAATAGTGGTAAGGTGTCCATCTCCCTCTATCCTGCTCAAATGATCCGCTACTAAATTCTCCTTGCCACTCCTATCTCGAATCTCCAAATCAAACTCTTGAAGTAGAAGCATCCATCTAATCAATCTGGGTTTTGCATCCGGCTTCTTCAGAAGGTACTTCAAGGCTGCATGGTCAGAAAATACAATCACATGAGAACATAGTAAATACGATCTAAATCTATCCAAAGCAAAAACAATAGAAAGGAGCTCTTTTTCTGTTGTTGTGTAGTTAGCCTGAGCAGCATCTAAAGTCTTGGAAGCATAGCAAACGACATGAGGCGCTCCATCCACCCTCTGTGCTAGTACAGCCCTGATAGATTCCATTTTATTGATCATTTGAGCTACTAAAATCCATGTTTGATCTATGTTTTTCTTGTCAAAATTGTGAAATTGCACTAGGTTTTAGAACTTACCTTTATTTTGGACTTAATTGCAAATATGTAAATTTTTGGATTAATTTGGCCACTAAATTCTTGATCTATTTTTGTAGGCATCAAAGTTCAAGGATCTAGGGCATATTGGGTCAAACTCGAGTCGGAATTGACCCAGATCAGATTACCAAGATTACGATTAAATCTGGGCCGTTCGATTCGAAAGCGGCTAGATCGGAGCCATCCGGGATGATCTGAAGCAATCCAAGCTAAAGCTAGGGTTAATCAAGCACCCTGATCAAGATCTGAAGATTTCATCCCAATCAGAGCAAGATCAACCGTTGGATCAAGCTTGGAGGGCTCTAGATCATCCATTCAAAGATTAGCTAGATCTGGACCATCCGTTGAAGATCTGGAGGATCCGAGCTACCACAAGGCAGATCCTGACCTCAGATCAACATCCTCAAAGTTTGGCTCAAATCGGACTAAGATCAGCCGTTGGATTGAAGCAAATCAATCACAGCCGTCCGTTGGTTAATACTTAAGGAAATTTTTCCACAGCCTTACCCTTGTCGCGTCTTCAGCCCAGCCTCCACTGTTCTTCGCTGTTCTTCCCCATTTCTTCATCGTTTTTCAAATTTCTTGCTTCCATGAAGGCGTGACCACTTCATCTTCCAATCCAGATCGAGAGTCGAGTCTTTGGTGATCAAGGTTTGAAGAATTCTGCTCAAATTGCGCTGAACAGGGGATTTCTTGAGGGTTTCGGGAATCCACAGTCCGATCACTTCCTTCTCAACCACAGTCCATTTCCAAGCTTCCAAATCACTTGTAGGGGTTCTCAAGTGGTCTCAGAGGTTTCCCAAATCGTCCTCGCAGCTCCACCAATTGAGAATGAAGAAATCGGATGGAAAGTTTCATCAAGCGCAGATTTGAAGCAAATTCAATTTCAGAATTGATTGTCCACTGATTTGCCGAGCCTAGGGGTTCGAAGCCGGTTCTTGATTGACAACCAAGAGTTTCTCGAGCTGAGGAAGGAGTTGAGGAGTAGATTAGACTTTTAATTTCCAAGTTATAGCTGTAGTTTCAACTTTTGCACTGTTTTGTCTGAAATTTCTGTTCAGCTACTTTAAATTTCGATTTCTGAGTTGTTAGCTATAATTTAGCTTCAGATTCGCAAGTAGAGTAATTTAGGGACTTGTTTAGTGAATGAATAGCTCAAATTTCAGTTTAGTTTAGTTCTATTAGTTGCGTGCCAATTGTTGTGTTAGCGTGCCAAGTTTAGTGTAGTTTTGTTTTCTCATTTTCGATATCTGAATTTGTATTCGAATTTCTGAGTTTCTTAGCTGTTAATTACTGCTCTAGTATTGGATAGATAGTTTGTTGGGTTAGGATAGCATTGGCTTTGAGTTTTTGTGCATCAATTCCATTGTGTTTGCCATCTAAAATCTGAAAAACGATCCCATCTGTTTTGCTTATTCCATTTCCGCATTTGTGCTTCTATAGAATTGCCTTCAGTTTCGAGTCCTGGATGTAGTATTGCTTAGTTCTTTCTTAATTCCAGTGTTTTCCAATTGAATCACTCAGCTTGAAAATTGGAGCCGAAACAAGCAGAATTTGTAGAGTTGGAGGTAGTTGATACAAGGAAACTTCATTTGCGTGCCAATTGAATTGCACTTCTTGAAATCTGAATTCAATTAGTGTTTTGCAGCCTATGTGTGTGTCTGAATTTGACAAACTTGCACTTACTCGTACTTGAATCTCGAATGCAGTGGTTGAGTCTAAATTCTTTAGCTAGTTGAATGGCCATTGCTTGGTTGAGCTCCAATGTTGCATGATACATTTTTGTCTTAGCTTGTTCATTTCCGAAACTTGCCATCACTACCTCTAAATCTCAGTTTAGTGTTTCTTTGCAATTGACTTAGATTTGCCTTCCAATTCGGTCAAGTATCTTGTTTTTATTTGGTTTACCACTAGTTGAGTTTTCCTTAAGTGTCAACTTCTTGTCTAGTTATTAGTTAAGTCACTTTCTTTCATTTCATTTCATTTTCATTTTCAATTAAAAATCAAAACTTCATTACTTATTTGAAACCCCAAAAACGACACATAACCACAAGTTTGAATCAAGCACGACAACTATCCCCGAGAAAAATACGACCTGTGGCCCCTTTGCTACATTCTTACACATTTTGCTTGTAAAAGGGTTTCCAGCATTTCATTTCATTGATAATTTAAATTTGATAGACCCATACCTTCGTGACAAATTAGTTAGTATATTTGGGCCCGTCAAATTTTTGGCGCCGTTGCCGGGGAACTGTTAGTTGACTTGTTTGATTTTAGCTTGTACACTTATTGCACATCATTCTTGATTTATTTCTGTGCTTATTGCTATATCTTTGGATTTGATTTTATTTGATTTATCTTTTTATCTACTTTTACTGCGATTTGTTCTGTTTTTATGACCAGGTCTCTAGGTGCTGAATTAGAAGATTTCGATCCTGAGATTGAGAGGACCTTCAGAGTCAGGAGGAGCCAGGCTATTCTTTCTGAGACTGCAGATATCCCTCCACTTCAGACTATCAGCACTCACTCAGGCATTGAAATGGCAGACCACCAGAGAACCATGAAGGAGCTCGCAGCACCTGACGCTGCATTTCAGTACTCCAGCATAGCATATCCAGAGTTAGGGGGTAATTTTGAGTTAAAATCTGGACTCATCAATTTGTTGCCAAAGTTTCAGGGTTTATCTGGGGAGGATCCAAACAGACATTTGCACGAGTTCCATGTGGTATGCTCTACTATGAAGCCTCAGGGCGTTTCTGAAGAAGACATTAAGTTAAGAGCATTTCCTTTTACTTTGACTGGAGCTGCTAAAGATTGGTTGTATTATTTGCCCACTGGCATGTTGCTAGTTGGATTGAAATGAAGAGAGCATTTTTAGAGAAGTTTTTTCCAGCATCAAGGACCGCCATTATCAGGAAAAGCATCTGTGGGATTCAACAAGTGGTTGGAGAGTCCCTTTATGATTACTGGGAGAGGTTCAAGAAGTTATGCTCTAGCTGTCCTCAACATCAAATTAGTGAGCAACTTCTTGTGCAATATTTTTATGAAGGTTTATTACCTATGGATAGGAGCATGATTGATGCGGCGGCAGGAGGAGCCTTGGTAAACAAAACTCCAGAGCAAGCTAGAGTACTCATTTCTAACATGGCGGAGAATACTCAACAATTCGGGAGTAGAGCACTCACTACAAGAGGGGTTCATGAAGCTCAAGTATCGCCTAGTGAACAAAAAGAAAGCAAAAGTTCCTTGTTGGAGAACAAATTGACGGAGTTGGCATCTTTAGTAGCGCAAATGGCAGCGAACAATGTGAACCAAGCCTCCAATTCAACAACAACTTCATTTCCAAATCAAGCCACGAGAGTATGTAGCATTTGTTCAAGCCAAGAACATTATTCAGACCATTGTCCAAATCTCCAACAAGATGAATCGGTTGCGGCCTTGGCTAGAGCTCCATTCCAACGAAGAAATGACCCCTACTCATCTACCTACAATCCGGGTTGGAGGGACCACCCAAATTTGAAGTATGGTAACTCTTTTTACCAACAACCGCCTTCAAATCATCAAATTCAGCAAAATCAGCCCCCAATTCAGAGTTCACAGCAGCCACAGCATGTTTTCCAGCCACAAAATCAACATTTTCAGCTGCCACAGCAACCTACACAGCCTTCCCAGAATTTTCAGGACACATTCCAGCAACAATACCAACCTGTGCAACAATTCCAGCAGCCATTCAGCCATTACCAGCCGCCAAATCAACCTCCACAGCACTTCCAACATTTTCAGCAACCTACACATCAATTTCAGCAGAGTTCACAGCAGCAATTTCCAGCACAAAATCACAACTTTCAGCAAGGTTTTCAGCCTTTCCAGAGTCAATTTCAGCACTCACAGCAGGTTTTTCAAAACTTCCAACAGCCATTACAGCCATTTCAGAGTCAAGACCAGCAGAATCAACCTCAAATGCAAAATTTTCAGCAAGGTTTTCACAATTTTCAGCAGCCCTCATCCACCTATTCAGCCCCACACAAGTCATATGCAAACTATGGGAGTTCTAGTGGTTCAAATTCGCAGCAGCAACAACAAAGGATAGAGGAGCTAACGCAACACATGCTACAACAACAACAACACCAACAAAAGACGGATGCAACTTTGCAAAACATTGAGAGGCAATTAGGGCAATTGGCGAGTGGAATTAATCAAAATCAAGCTCAAGGATCCAATCAACTTCCTTCCCAAACCGTTCCTAATCCCAAAGGGAATGTGAGTGCTATAACTTTGAGAAGTGGGAAAGTTACAAAGTCTCCGAAGAGTCCAAGAGCAGAATTTTCAGGAGACAGGACAGCAGCTCAAATTCCGGCCCAAAACAGCTATGATATGAGTTCAAATTTGGCTGATTCCACCCTTATCACGTTCCCAACTCAATCCTCAAGCAACCCTCCAAATTTGGTGGCAAACGGAGAAGAAATCGATGCCGAGACGCATGGGACAGCAGCTGCTACGCAGGGGACAGCACAGCAGAATACAGCAGCTCAATTTCCGGCCAAAGTTGATGACTTGAGGGTTCCTTTACCTTTTCCACAGCAGAGGACACATGCCAAAAAGCAAGTGGAAGAAGATAAGGCCAAAGAATTTCAAGAACTTGAGAATCTTTTTAGCAAAGTACAGGTGAATGTGCCATTGCTTACCATGATCAAGCAAATTCCTAAATACGCTAAGTTTCTCAAGGATTTATGCATTCACAAGAAGAGGTTGAAGGGGAATGAGTTAGTTAACATGGGCAAGAATGTTTCAGCATTGTTTCAGCAAATTCCCCAGAAATGCGAAGACCCAGGAGTTTTTACTGTGCCTTGTGAGATTGGGAGCAGTTTATTTCAGGATGCTATGTTAGATTTGGGTGCTTCCATCAATGTGATGCCAAGGTCAGTTTTTCAGATGTTGGGCATAGGCCCTTTACAGCCTACAGGAGTAGTGATTCAGCTGGCTGACAGACGCCAGACTCACCCAGCTGGAATGATTGAGGACGTGCTTGTTAAGGTGAAGGAGTTGATCTTCCCAGCTGATTTTTATATATTGGACATGGAGGGAGATTTTCTTGCACACAGATCTCCACTCATCCTTGGGAGACCATTTTTGAAGACCGCCAGAACGAAGATTGATGTACATGCAGGGACACTTTCCATGGAGATAGGAGATACAGTAGTCCAGTTCAGTCTTCTTGATGCTATGAAGCATCCGAGGGAGGATCATTCTGTTTTGCGTATTGATGTTGCTGAGGAGCTGGTTGGTGTAGATGCCCTTGCTGATAGGATTTTTTCTGAGATTCATGAGTGTGACCTGAGCTCTATAGATGCAGGAGATGTTATATTTGCAGGAGGAGCTGAGTTTGGATCCGTTTCTGGACCTCTTACAGTTGAGGAAGATTCCATGAGTGTAGGGGATTGCACTGAGCCCCAGGGATCACTCTTGATGGTTGATGTGTCAGGAGAGTTAGAGAGTAGGTATGTGAGTGTAGGGGATTGCACTGAGCCCCAGGGATCACCCATATCTACTGAGCAGTCAGAGCCTGAGTTGAAGCCTTTGCCAGAACACTTGAAGTATGCTTATTTGGGAGAGGATCAGCAGCTACCTGTCATCATTGCCCAGAATTTAGAGCTAGAGCAAGAGGAAAGATTATTAGAAGTTCTGAGGCAGCACAGAAAAGCTATAGGGTGGACACTTGCTGATATTTCTGGGATCAGTCCTGCTATCTGCATGCATCGGATACACTTAGAAGAAAATGTGAAGCCCGTGAGACAACCACAGAGAAGACTCAACCCTTTGATTCTTGATGTAGTAAAGAAAGAGGTGACTAGACTTTTGCAGGCAGGCATCATTTACCCTATTTCTGATAGCAGATGGGTGAGTCCTATTCATGTGGTTCCCAAGAAATCAGGAGTTACAGTGGTGGCAAATGAAGACAACGAGTTGGTGCCCACAAGAGTGAAGAATGCATGGAGAGTTTGTGTGGATTATCGGAAGCTGAACCAAGCCACGAGGAAGGATCACTTTCCCTTGCCCTTTATTGATCAGATGTTAGAGAGATTGGCGGGGAAGTCACACTATTGCTTTTTAGATGGCTACACAGGATATTTTCAGATTTGCATAGATCCGGAAGATCAAGAGAAGACCACCTTCACTTGTCCTTTCGGTACATTTGCTTACAGACGGATGCCATTCGGACTTTGCAACGCTCCAGGGACCTTCCAGCGGTGTATGGTGAGTATTTTTGGTGAGCTATTAGAACACTGCATGGAAGTATTCATGGATGATTTTTCTGTTTTTGGTACATCCTTTGATTCATGCTTAGATAATTTATCTAGGGTTTTGCATAGATGCATCGAGACTGATCTGGTTCTTAATTTTGAGAAGTGTCATTTTATGGTTGAGCATGGCATTGTTTTAGGTCACATAGTCTCTAGGAGAGGTATAGAGGTAGATCCTGCAAAAACAAGTGCTATATCTTCTTTATCTTACCCCGTATGCGTACGGGATGTTCGATCTTTTCTTGGACATGCAGGTTTCTACAGGAGATTTATTAGAGACTTCAGTAGAGTTGCTCTCCCATTGTCTCGATTATTGCAGAAGGATGTGGATTTTTATTTTGATGCAAAATGCAAGGAGGCCTTTCAGAGGTTGAAGGAGGCTCTTATCACTGCACCTATCATCAGATCACCAGACTGGAGCCTACCTTTTGAGTTGATGTGTGATGCCTCTAACCATGCAGTAGGAGCAGCACTTGCACAGAGAGTGGATGGGGCACCATATGTTATTTCTTATGCTTCAAAGACCTTGGATTCAGCCCAAGCCAATTACACCACCACAGAAAAGGAGCTTCTTTCCATTGTTTTTGCTTTAGATAAATTCAGATCATATTTATTGTGTTCTCATGTTGTGGTGTTTTCTGATCATGCAGCACTGAAATACCTCCTGAAGAAGCCAGATGCGAAGCCCAGGCTCATTAGATGGATGTTACTACTTCAGGAGTTTGACTTGGAGATACGGGACAGGAGTGGCAAGGAAAATTTGGTAGCGGACCATTTGAGCAGACTGGAGGGAGATGGAGACCCCACGGCCATATATGATGATTTCAGAGATGAGCAGCTTTTACAGCTGCATGGTGAGTCACCTTGGTATGCAGACTTAGTGAATTTTCTTGTAGCTCATGTTTTTCCTACACACTTTTCGAAAGCTCAAAAGGATAAATTTAAAAGTGATGCAAAATATTATGTGTGGGACGATCCTTACTTGTGGAAATTTTGTAGTGATCAAATCATTAGGAGATGTGTACCAAATCATGAGTTTCATTCTGTACTCACTTTTTGCCATTCTTCAGCATGTGGTGGGCATTTTGGACCACAAAGAACCGCTAGGAAAATTTTAGAATGTGGATTGTACTGGCCCACCCTGTTTAGAGATTCATATAGGTTTTGTAAATGTTGTGATAGATGTCAAAGAACAGGAAACATAAGTGCTAGGAGTGAAATGCCTCAACAAACTATTTTATATTGTGAGATATTTGATGTGTGGGGTATAGATTTTATGGGACCATTTCCTGCTTCTTGTGGATTTTGTATATTCTTTTAGCTGTTGATTATGTTTCAAAATGGGTGGAGGCCATTCCCACCAGGACTGATGATTCATCTGTTGTTGTTAGTTTTGTCAGGTCACACATTTTTTGCAGGTTTGGAATTCCAAGAGCAATCATAAGTGACCAAGGATCCCATTTTTGCAATAAGCACATGAAGGCTCTTCTTAATAAGTACGGGGTTGTACATAAGGTTTCTACTGCTTATCACCCCCAAACAAATGGACAAGCCGAGGTGTCAAATAGAGAAGTCAAATCAATTTTGGAAAAGACCGTGGGACCTAATAGGAAGGATTGGAGCAAAAGGCTTGAAGAGGCACTATGGGCATATCGCACCGCTTACAAGACACCCATTGGAATGTCACCTTATAGACTTGTGTATGGGAAATCATGCCACTTACCTGTAGAGATTGAACATAAGGCGTACTGGGCAGTCAAAGCTTGCAATTTTGATGCTACTAAGGTGGGAGAAGAAAGGAAGTTGCATCTTCAAGAACTAGAAGAAATCCGGTTGGAAGCATTTGAGAATTCAAGGATTTATAAGGAGAAGACTAAGAAATTTCATGACAAGCACATTGTGAGCAAAGAATTTCAAATTGGTGACAAAGTGCTATTATACAAGTCAAGACTCAAATTGATCAAAGGTAAGTTGAGGTCAAGATGGGAGGGTCCATTTTTTGTGACTAATGTTTTTCCTTATGGAGTGGTAGAGATTCAAGAGGAGGCCACGAGTCAAGTGTACAAAGTAAATGGCCACCGGCTCAAGAAATTCCATGAAGAGGTCAAGGAGCTAGAGGTGGATGGAGTGGACTATATTGATGCCATATACCCAACTTAAAAGGGGAGTTCACTAAACTTTACACTCATTTTTCTTTGTATATACCATTTCCTTACTCTTTGCAAGAATCATTTCAAATTTGCATGCACAATTGATTTTCTCAAGTAGGGACTTTAAAGTGTGAATAAAATTCTTCATTGCAAATACCATATCTTTTCTCTTAGCGCATTTTCATGGTTCTAGAAATAAATTCTTTCTCTTTTTGAAGTAGGTAGTTAACAATAAATGAGTAAAACACATTACATGAATAAAATCATTGTAATTACCATGTTTTGTTTTCTTAGCACTTTTCCTTACATGAGTAGCAATAAAAGTATCCTTCTAGGTTAACTTGTTGTCATTTTAGAGTCTTTTGAAAATAAATTAAATTTGGTTGCCAAAACTTACGATTTGAGTTCATGGATGATGTCTTGGATGCTTGAGTACGATTTTGCTTTGGATTCTTAATTGAGAATTTGAGATGAATAGTTTTTACCTAGTGAGATTAGCCTTATTTGTAACACACATGTTATTGAACTCTAGAACTTGCTTAGGTTCTTTTAAAACCATATTTCGTTGATTGGATCACATTTATGAAGACTAATCTTATTGTTTCTATTTTTCCATGATCATGTTTGATACATACTCTTCTTGAATTGTCTCTCCTTATTCCTAATTCTAACCCCAATAATTTTTCTATGGATTTGTTTGCTTGGGATGTTTTCTTGATGCTATTTTGCCCGAGACGGACAAAGAATTAAGTGTGGGGGAGTGATTGGTGATTTGGAAGAAGTTTTCATCAATGATGCAATTGAAATCGAAAAAAAAAAAAGGAATTTTCATGTGCCAAGTGAGTGAGTTGGGTGCCAAGAATGAGCAAGAGAGGTGGAAGCAATTGGAGATTTAGATTCTTTACTACACTTTGAAGATTCGAATGGAAAGCAATGGAAGAATCTGAAGAAATGGCACACCAATAAAGGGATTTTTGTCAAGTGGAGAGATAGGAGCTCTTTGCCAAGGAAACATCTATGAAGACATTTTTGGTCAGCAAGGTTTGAAGTTGAAATCATGGAAATCAAAATTCTGTGTTTAATTCTGATTCAAAGGCTGAAAAATTCATGTTTGAAGCTGTGAGAAAATCTGTTGCAGTTTGAATTTGAGCTGCCGAGTGTTGGAGCTGCACCATCAGAGAACAATCTGAATTTCAGCAGTAACAATCCGAAATCTGTGAAGGAAATTTGTGCCATTTCAAAACTGAAGAAACAGAAAAAGAAGAAAATCTGAGACTGCCAAATCCGAAAGGCATTGTATCAACTTGGAAATGGATTCATTGATTGAAACATGGATGCAGAACTTAAGAAGGGCAGCAACAAATTAAATGTAGAGTCAAGTAGAGAATAGCAATTCTGATAAGAATTTTGGATCTGAAAAATCTGAATTCAAGCATAAAGTGAGCTGCAAGACTGCTGGTTTGGAGTTGGAATCATGGAAGTCAAAATGTTGTGTAGCAAACTGAATTGAGGACTGAAAATCTGAATTGCAGCTGGGAAAAAATCTGTGCAAGCCATTGCAACCATCACTGCTATTGCAGAAATCTGTATACTGATGAGGCTGAATCCAATTTACTGATCTGGAATGAAGACAAGCTGAACCAATCTGAACAGCAGTTATACAATCTGAAAACAAGCTGAATCTGTGAGCAAGAAATCTGAACTGCATTTTATTTGTAGTTGCCGAGTGCTCCACCTGGGAGCTACTGAATGGAACTTGATACAAGCTGGATTGAGTCACGGAAAGGGATGAGTTGAAGCTGATATTTGATCCGAATTGAAGCATAAAGAGAGTTGCAAGCAACATGGCCACAACATATCTGAATTCTGAAGTTTCTGCACAAATTTGTACCAACTGGGGACAAAAATTTGTTTGACTCAAAAGTAGGGAAGTCAAGAGCAGCCATCTGTGGTTATAAACTCTGAATGGAAGTGAATTGGAGGCTGATGAAACTCGGAATTAAAGCTGAAAGGAAGTTCTGAGCTGAGTGGTAAAGCTAGCTGCTGAAATCATTGAGGCTGATTTCCAATCCGGATGGAATCAGTTTATAAGTAAATCTGAAGGCTGCAGTAAACCCGATTTCAATCACCTAAACTAACTTGGAGGGTAGGGAAGCCACTAGACAGTTATTAGAGTTTAGGGATGATCAGACATGTTGAAAAGATAAGCTGAGATAAGCTGAAAAAAAAAAGCAAGAGAAATTAAATTGGAAAAGCTAGGACTGTGGCTGAGTTTAATGCTGAATCTGAGTTTTCTGAGTGTTGGAATCTGAAGACCATCTGAAAACAAGCTGAATTGAGCCAAACCAAGCTGGAAAAATATGAAACAAAGTGCAGTTAAGGAAATTCCGAAATCAGTGAAGGCAAGGGGCTGAAATTCCATGAATTCAGAAATTCTGAGCCTTGATACTGCTGTGCCGAGGGCTGTCATTTGGAGAAGCTGAAAGTAATCTGAATGGAAGCTCTAAATCTTAATTGTAGCTGAACTGAAGCTGTAAAGGAGCTAGAATCTGAAGCTGAGAAAAATCTGAATTGAAGCAGGGAAACTAGCCTATACGAATCTGTAAATGAAGTGCAGATTATCAAATTGTGATGCCAAATTGATCAAAGTTGTGCCAAGGTCTGAATTGGCACATTTAAGCAGGAAATCTGATGAAAAGTTGTTGTCAGATCTCTACATTTGAGCCGAAAGAAGAAAAATCAGAGGAAAGACAGAAAATCTGGGCAGTGAAGTGAAAAAGAGAGAAACAAGATGGCAAACAAATTGAAATTTGGTTCTATAAGATAAGTGAATGTTTTTGCTCATCCGTGATTTAGGTTTTTGCTCCATTACATTCTGAAATTACTGAAGAGGAAGAAAAAGAAAAGAAAATATGAATAGAGAAGAGGGAAGAAGCAAGTTGGCACGCAATAGAAAAAAATTGGCACAAAAGGGAATAGTGAGGGATTTTCATTGAATTGTTGAAGTGCAAGGCAAGAGTTTACTCCAGGACACTTTAGATACTACTAGAGGAATGACAAGAGGGGCAAAGCACATGGAAACATTTCCGAGCACTCAAGTCTTCCACTCCTAACATTTATCCATATCCTTGATTTTTATTCCATGTCTTACCATTTTCTATGTCTTTCAATTGTTTTTGTAGATGTTGATCCTATCATGATAAATGGTAGAGAGTAGATAATAAGCAAGCCTATGGTAGTGCAAGAAACATGTGTGTGAGAGTGAGCTCCACTTCAATCATCAAGTTAGAAATTAAGGAGAGAGCCACCAATAGTTTCCTTGAAAGGCTAGTGATTTAATTTCATCTCAATGACTCATGATAGATGAAAAGGCCAAGTTGTTGATTTAAGGACAAGATAGTAATCTATAAAGCTTAGATTTATGAGAATTGGCAACCCTAGGTAATTTCTTTTCAATTGCTTCTAATTATGCTTAAGAGAGCCTAAGGGATACTTATTTACTGTTTTCGCGAGACGCTCAAGGCTAAGTGTGGGGGAGTTGATAGATTCCATTTTATTGATCATTTGAGCTACTAAAATCCATGTTTGATCTATGTTTTTCTTGTCAAAATTGTGAAATTGCCCTAGGTTTTAGAACTTACCTTTATTTTGGACTTAATTGCAAATATGTAAATTTTTGGATTAATTTGGCCACTAAATTCTTGATCTATTTTTGTAGGCATCAAAGTTCAAGGATCTAGGGCATATTGGGTCAAACTCGAGTCGGAATTGACCCAGATCAGATTACCAAGATTACGATTAAATCTGGGCCGTTCGATTCGAAAGCGGCTAGATCGGAGCCATCCGGGATGATCTGAAGCAATCCAAGCTAAAGCTAGGGTTAATCAAGCACCCTGATCAAGATCTGAAGATTTCATCCCAATCAGAGCAAGATCAACCGTTGGATCAAGCTTGGAGGGCTCTAGATCATCCATTCAAAGATTAGCTAGATCTGGACCATCCGTTGAAGATCTGGAGGATCCGAGCTACCACAAGGCAGATCCTGACCTCAGATCAACATCCTCAAAGTTTGGCTCAAATCGGACTAAGATCAGCCGTTGGATTGAAGCAAATCAATCACAGCCGTCCGTTGGTTAATACTTAAGGAAATTTTTCCACAGCCTTACCCTTGTCGCGTCTTCAGCCCAGCCTCCACTGTTCTTCGCTGTTCTTCCCCATTTCTTCATCGTTTTTCAAATTTCTTGCTTCCATGAAGGCGTGACCACTTCATCTTCCAATCCAGATCGAGAGTCGAGTCTTTGGTGATCAAGGTTTGAAGAATTCTGCTCAAATTGCGCTGAACAGGGGATTTCTTGAGGGTTTCGGGAATCCACAGTCCGATCACTTCCTTCTCAACCACAGTCCATTTCCAAGCTTCCAAATCACTTGTAGGGGTTCTCAAGTGGTCTCAGAAGTTTCCCAAATCGTCCTCGCAGCTCCACCAATTGAGAATGAAGAAATCGGATGGAAAGTTTCATCAAGCGCAGATTTGAAGCAAATTCAATTTCAGAATTGATTGTCCACTGATTTGCCGAGCCTAGGGGTTCGAAGCCGATTCTTGATTGACAACCAAGAGTTTCTCGAGCTGAGGAAGGAGTTGAGGAGTAGATTAGACTTTTAATTTCCAAGTTATAGCTGTAGTTTCAACTTTTGCACTGTTTTGTCTGAAATTTCTGTTCAGCTACTTTAAATTTCGATTTCTGAGTTGTTAGCTATAATTTAGCTTCAGATTCGCAAGTAGAGTAATTTAGGGACTTGTTTAGTGAATGAATAGCTCAAATTTCAGTTTAGTTTAGTTCTATTAGTTGCGTGCCAATTGTTGTGTTAGCGTGCCAAGTTTAGTGTAGTTTTGTTTTCTCATTTTCGATATCTGAATTTGTATTCGAATTTCTGAGTTTCTTAGCTGTTAATTACTGCTCTAGTATTGGATAGATAGTTTGTTGGGTTAGGATAGCATTGGCTTTGAGTTTTGTGCATCAATTCCATTGTGTTGCCATCTAAAATCTGAAAAACGATCCCATCTGTTTTGCTTATTCCATTTCCGCATTTGTGCTTCTATAGAATTGCCTTCAGTTTCGAGTCCTGGATGTAGTATTGCTTAGTTCTTTCTTAATTCCAGTGTTTTCCAATTGAATCACTCAGCTTGAAAATTGGAGCCGAAACAAGCAGAATTTGTAGAGTTGGAGGTAGTTGATACAAGGAAACTTCATTTGCGTGCCAATTGAATTACACTTCTTGAAATCTGAATTCAATTAGTGTTTTGCAGCCTATGTGTGTGTCTGAATTTGACAAACTTGCACTTACTCGTACTTGAATCTCGAATGCAGTGGTTGAGTCTAAATTCTTTAGCTAGTTGAATGGCCATTGCTTGGTTGAGCTCCAATGTTGCATGATACATTTTTGTCTTAGCTTGTTCATTTCCGAAACTTGCCATCACTACCTCTAAATCTCAGTTTAGTGTTTCTTTGCAATTGACTTAGATTTGCCTTCCAATTCGGTCAAGTATCTTGTTTTTATTTGGTTTACCACTAGTTGAGTTTTCCTTAAGTGTCAACTTCTTGTCTAGTTATTAGTTAAGTCACTTTCTTTCATTTCATTTCATTTTCATTTTCAATTAAAAATCAAAACTTCATTACTTATTTGAAACCCCAAAAACGACACATAACCACAAGTTTGAATCAAGCACGACAACTATCCCCGAGAAAAATACGACCTGTGGCCCCTTTGCTACATTCTTACACATTTTGCTTGTAAAAGGGTTTCCAGCATTTCATTTCATTGATAATTTAAATTTGATAGACCCATACCTTCGTGACAAATTAGTTAGTATATTTGGGCCCGTCAGTAACTCGAAGTAAGGGACGGGATCCAACCGTAGCGTCCCTTGGAAGCTTCGCCTCTATTCGCGTCCACGCCGAGTTCTCTTCGGGATGACTTCGCAAAGTCACGAGTTTTGTGCCGACGAGAACTACTAGATTCTCTATAGGCACAACAAAGAAGATCAAGAGAGGAATTAGGAAACTAACCAAAAGAAGCGGAATCCAAATTCCGGGAAGAGAGGAGTCGCTATCCGCTTCTTCTTCTTCTTGTTCGAGTTCTCCTTCTTCTTCAAGCTCACGGCAACCTTTGGTTGGGAAGAGATTGCGCCGGCCCTAAGCCTCCAAGTGGGCGCCGGCCCTAAGACTCCAAGAGTGGGCGCCGGCCCTAAGGGAGGAGAGGGGAGGGAGAAGAGAAGAGAGAGAGAGAGAGCTCTTCACAACTTGATTAGTTGATTGATTTGGAATAAGGGCTTGCCTTTGGTTCCTTTATATAGTAGCAACTCCTTTGCTAAGTCTCCCTCTTAACAGAATTAACGGAATTAATTATAGGAAATTTATCTTATAAATTCTCTTATGAATTATTTCGTTTAAACCAAACTAATTAGTTATCATAAGAAATTTATCCTATAAATTCTCTTATGAATTTTATTATAACTAACTTTATAATAAAACTAACTAATTATCATAAGAAATTTATCCTATAAATTCTCTTATGAATTATTCCGTTTAAACCAAGTTTTATTATAACTAACTTTATAATAAAACTAATTAGTTATCATAAGAAATTTATCCTATAAATTCTCTTATGAATTTTATTATAACTAACTTTATAATAAAACTAATTAATTTTCATAAGAAATTTATCCTATAAATTCTCTTATGAATTATTCTGTTTAAACCAAGTTTTATTATAACTAACTTTATAATAAAACTAATTAATCTCTCCTTTTATTATGGAATAAATTTTATAAGAAATTTATAATCTTTCTTATTATGGAAAAATCAATTCATAATTGATTTTATAAAATTAAAATAAACCAATTCATGGATTATTTTAACTTCCATAAAAAGAATAAATTTCTATAAATTTATTTATATAAATTTCTTTATACAAATTTATTTATCCATAATTTATAAAATAAATCGCGCTAGATTTACTTTATTAATTAAACAAAATTAATTGGTTTTCTCCCCAATAAGTGGCCGGCCAACCAAGGAGGGTTGGCACCCTCTTTGGCCGGCCCAAACCGAGCCGAACCAACGCGAATTAAACTCATTTAATTCGCCCAAAAAACCTTCAAAAGACTTAGCCATTTTTAGCTTCCATTGCGCCTCTGATTAACTCAGATTCGACTTATTTCTCTTGATCGGAAAATCCAATTTTCAACTCGTTTTAAATCCCTCGGATTACTCGTAGTGCGTGTGACTAAATAGGCTTTCAATTTATGTTGGCCGTCTATAATTATCTAATTATAGAACGATCATGAGTGGCACCTAGTAGTACATCATGATCCCCAATTAATCGAAAGATCAACGGTTTGACCCCAGAAGAAATTATTCTGAAACCCTTCAGCAGCTCTAATGAATCGTACCTCATTCCCTTCACCATCTTATACCCACTTGGCTCAGGACACGGTCTATTTGTGTCAGTCCCCACTAGGCTGACTACGTCACACCTAGCCCAAGTAGTGTCTTTCTCGTCCTTTAGATTTCTAGTTACTCTCATGTATTTTAGAGACTCGCACTCTAAACATGATATACTCTGGCCAGAGGTTTTGAGTAACAATCCGACGATAGGCCTGAGTATACATCTCCTCGCAAGGAGTGGTTAACCCTTTGTAGGCTGTTCAAACATCTTCGGGCACTTCGGCTTATACCCAATCATCCTGGGTCCACACCTCCTTGGAGATGCTTGCTTAAGATGTTAAAGTATAAGTCTCCATGACCAAGATGACTTGAACACCGCAAGTCAAAGGAACATCACACTTAAGCCGCAGTAAGAATTTCATTGACATATCTATAGATAGATTCCATATGAAGTCTTACAGCTAGTCACTCCAATGAACTAGTTCCCTTAACTAGCACCCATGTTTATCTCCGGACATCCCAATGTCATCAGCCAGTGAGAATCAGCTGATTAGAGAATAACCCATGCTAGTCTCAACAGAATTGATAGTGTCCGTATTTATCAATTCATCGACTAGGGATATTTTCAATACTTCACATTTGCACATTTAGAGATAATCACTAGTTGTGATCCCATCACAAATTCTCTTATGCTGTGAGTTGTATTGCGGACATTCAGTAGATGAGTTTAAGATCCCAATCAAATACACAAGCATGTATACTCAAATAGTGAATTATCATTTATTAAAATAAATGTTTTACAATCATAACGCGATTGCCTTAGGACACTTCTCTCATATCACTAACAAACTCCCACTTGGCCTAATGCCAATCGCTACGGTATCCAATACCACAGGCTCTAACATGACCCTCAAACTTGTTTTGAGCCAAGGCCTTAGCTAAAGGATCCGCTAAATTCCTTTCAGTGGGAATTTTCTCAATTTGTATGTCATTCCTACTTATAATCTCTCTGATCAGATGATAGCGGCGAAGCACGTGTTTGGATCGCTGATGAGACCTTGGTTCCTTTGCTTGTGCAATAGCTCCATTGTTGCCGCAGTAAACCGGCACTGCATCATCAATGGTTGGAACCACGCCAAGTTCGGAGACGAACTTCTTGATCCAGACTGCTTCCTTTGCTGCTTCCGAAGCTGCGATATATTCCGCTTCCGTGGTGGAATCCGCTACGGTGTCTTGTTGGAACTTTTCCAACTTACTGCGCCTCCATTCAAAGTAAATACGTATCCAGACTGAGATTTGGAGTCATCCTTATCTGTCTGGAAACTGGCATCTGTATACCCACGTATTACCATATCTCCTTCTCCATATATTAGGAACACATCCTTAGTTCTTCTTAAGTACTTAAGGATTGTCTTAACAGCCGCCCAATGATCCATTCCTGGATCCGACTGGTATCTGCTTGTGACGCTCAAAGCATACGATACATCGGGCCTTGTACATAACATAGCATACATGATAGATCCTATCGCGGATGCATAGGGAATCTTGTTCATGCAAATCCTCTCGTCTTCTGTGCGCGGACACATAGACTTTGAAAGGTTGATCCCATGCCTGATGGGAAGGTAACCTTTCTTGGATTCCGACATGCTAAACCTTTTTAGCACTCGGTCTATATATGTAGACTGCGAAAGACCAAGCAACCGTTTTGATCTATCTCTATAGATTCTAATCCCAAGGATATAGGTTGCTTCTCCCAGGTCTTTCATGGAGAAAGTTTTGGACAACCAAATTTTAACTGTCTGTAAGACTGATATATCGTTTCCTATAAGTAAGATGTCATCGACATATAATACTAGGAATACGACTGCACTCCCACTAACCTTCTTGTACACACAAGGTTCGTCAGGATTTTGTGAGAAATCAAACTCTTTGATTGTCTCATCAAAACGGATGTTCCAGCTCCTAGATGCTTGCTTCAGTCCATATATGGATCGTCGAAGCTTGCATACTTTGGTTTTATCAGCCGATGTGAAACCTTCAGGTTGTATCATGTATACATCCTCAAGCAGGTTTCCGTTAAGGAAAGCTGTTTTCACATCCATTTGTCATATCTCATAATCATAATGAGCTGCTATGGCTAGGAGCATCCGAATGGATTTAAGCATAGCTACTGGCGAATAGGTTTCGTCATAATCAATTCCTTGCTTCTGACGATATCCTTTTGCCACTAATCTAGCCTTAAAGGTAACAACATTACCTTCCATGTCGGTTTTCTTCTTGAAAACCCACTTGCACCCTATGGGCTTAATCCCTTCAGGTGGTTTAACCAAGTCCCATACTTGGTTTTCGTACATGGAATCCATTTCCGACTTCATGGCCTCAAGCCATTTGTCCCTTTCTGAACTTTTCAGAACATCTTCATAACTGATAGGTTCGTCATCGCTTATGAGTAACACGTCGTTCGATTCACTTACGAGAAATCCGTATCTCTCTGGAATATTGCGTGTCCTATCAGATCTACGAAGAGGTGGTGTAGTTTTAGGTTCAACTGATAGCTCATCATTATGAGGTATTGGTTGTGGGTCTAGACTAGGTGTCTCTGTAATGTCTATTGGAGTTTCTTGAACTTCATCAAGTTCAATGCCACTCCCACTGTTTTCTTGTAAAAGAAATTCTTTTCCAGAAATACAGCATGCCTTGAAACAAACACCTTTTGTTCCAAGGGATGATAGAATTGGTAACCCTTCGTTTCCTTAGGGTATCCAATAAATAGACATTTATCAGACTTAGCATCCAATTTGTCTGATACAATCCGCTTCACATAAGCAGGACAACCCCATATCTTAAGGTGAGTTAAGTGAGGTTTCTTACTATTCCATGTCTCATATGGAGTAGTAGAGACTACCTTGGTCGGGACTCTGTTTAGCAAGTAAACAGCTGTCTTAAGTGCATAGCCCCAAAAGGATTTTGGAAGAGTTGCATGATTCATCATTGACCTAACCATGTCCATCAAGGTTCGGTTCGCCTCTCAGATACACCATTATGCTGTGGTGTATACGGCGGAGTCCATTGGGATAATATCCCATTGTCCCTAAGATAATCTTGAAACTCTTGACTAAGTATTCACCACCCCGATCGGATCGAAGTATCTTAATACTTTTGCCAAGCTGTTTCTCTACTTCATTTCTGAACTCTTTGAATTTCTCAAAGGCTTCAGATTTGTGTTTCATCAAGAACACGTACCCGAATCGTGAGTGATCATCGATAAAGGTGATGAAGTAGCTATAGCCTCCTTGTGCAAGAGTTGACATTGGTCCACATACATCAGTATGTATTAGACCAAGCAATTCTCCCACTGGATTACCTTTTCCGGAAAAGGGTAATTTGGTCATCTTGCCTTTTAAGCACGATTCGCATGTATCAAATGAACCGGGTTCAAATGATTCCAAAATTCCACATCGGTGTAATTCGGTCATGCGTTTCTTACTTACATGGCCAAGACGGCAATGCCAAGTGTAGGAGTCTATTCGATTATCTATTCGAGCACGTTTGTTGCTAACTTCGATATTGAAAATGTCACTGGATAAATCTAACGTGTAGATACCATTGCACAAAGTTCCATTCCCATAAAGAACGCCATTTAAAGTTATGTAACAACAATTGTTACTAAAAGTTAAATGATAACCCTTTCATTCAAACATGAAATAGATACAATGTTCTTTATTAACGAAGGAACAAAATAACAATTATCCAATTCTAAGACACGTCCTGTGGGAGCTTTAGCAAATATGTTCCGATGGCAACAGCAGCAATCTTTGCTCCGTTTCCAACTCGCAAATTCGCTTCTCCCTTGACGAGTCTTCTTCTATTCCTTAGCCCTTGTATGTCATTACATATATGTGAGCTACACCCAGTATCAAGTACCCATGTGTTTGAGGAAATAGAGTGACATTCAATAACGAAGATACTTGAAGAGGATGGGGCATCGGATGCCTTCTCTTTCAAGGACTCAAGATAAACCTTGCAGTTTCTTCGCCAGTGACCCTCCTTGCCACAGTGATGGCAAGTGCTTTTAGGGTATTTTCAGTCTTTTTGGCCTTTTTCTTCTTTCCCTTATTCTGTTCTTTGGCCTTCCTCTTAGAACCTTTCTTCGAGGAACCAACTAACAGTACCGTCTTTTGATCCTGCTTCACAGAAGGCTCTACAGTCTTCAGCAGGTTGAGCAACTCAGGAAACTGGTCTGGAGTTGCATTTTCAGGAGGACGGTTGGGAAGTTGATCTTCAAGGACATAAGCAAGCTTCTCTGCCTTGAGGACTATCCTCAGGTTTCGAAGCCAGTCCATGAAGTTTAGCCCAGTCAGTTTATTGGTGTCCAAAATGGAACGCAAGTTTAGGGAAGACATGAACGAGCGATTATCCTAGAAATACAAATTGAGGTTATGTGAGAAGAATGATTAAAGAATGTATCATCATACATAAATTAAATCCTATTTATTTTACGAATTGAGTCACCCTTATTATCAATTCGGGAGATCATAGGAACATCTCCAAATAGGTTAATATCCAACCATAGATAAGAACAATCATGACTGTGGCCATCAAGTTTTTCATAGCTATGAAGGTAGGTAATTATACCGATTACAATCACATATATGTAACTATCACTTTATGCTATCAACTAATTGAATGTTTGCATAAATCATTGGGTTGTTAACTCATTAACAAGTATGCAACTTATACATAGCACCCAACTGCACCTCTCTTTGCATCGACCTTGGCTGTGGCACAACAAATCGATGCTCCAAGCTTAAGGCTGACCCATTAATCAAGAAATAGTTTTAATATGGTTGGAGCTCATTCAACGTTTAGTCAGGCTTGGATGTGTCCAACAACCAAAACTAAGGATTGACCTCTGACTCCAACTATATTATTCATAAACTAATTCCATGGTTTGAACATGTTGAGGTTCAAGTCGGGCATGGATGTGTCCATCAACCCAAACGAGAAACAAAACTCCGATTCTAACCATATTAATGGAAGGTGTTGGCCTTAATATTTTGTAAGGGGTTTTGGGTCTCATCCTTTCTTTTCTAAGCACATTCATGACATAGAATTATGTCATGACTAACGATTTCCTTAATTAAGTATGTATGTGACTTAAGTTATCAAGTCTCATTAATTGAATTAGGAACCGGATTTCCTAATTCCAATTTCATACTTAATTAAAGGAATTGTTTTGGGAAACAATTTCCTAAATTGTCATAATTAATTTCGGAAATAATATGTTCAAGACTTTGATTTCTCTAAATCAAATCTTATTAAATTAAGAGACAAATCCCTTAATTCAACTACATATTATTTTCATGAAAATCTCATTTAAGAAACTCTATAGGAAACCATTTTCCTAATTAATTTTGGAGACAACAATATGTAAGAGCATCACCTCTTAAACATATTTTATTCATGGATTTAATTAATTACAACAAATTGTTTTCTAAGGGTGGCTCCCCGAGGCTCAGATACCCAAAGAAAAGTAATGTGTTGTAAATCCAATTGGACGGCTCCCCGAGGCTCAATCCAAATCAAACATGACAATTTCAATTAAAAATTGGGAAATTAAATTACAACAACTAACTTTAAATTGGACGGCTCCCCGAGGCTCAATCCAAAATAAAGAATTTTGTTGTCAATTTAAAAACCAATTCAAATTTAATTGTCAATTAACTGTCCATGAATTTGTCTAGACTTTCTTAAAAGAAAGTGCCCAAAATTGCGAGATTTCAAAAATAGGTTTTCAGAATAATTGTAAGTTTCTGGTACAAAGGAAACTTACATATTTCCAAAATTGGAAAATTTCTAAAATAGAAAAATTTCCAAAATTGGAAAGTTTCCAAAGATGGGAAGTTTTCACAATTATTATAAAATTTCAAACGTTTGCGAAATTTCATGAGGATTTCCAAACTTTGAAATTCCTAAATCTAAAATTTATTATAATTTGAAAGTTTCCATAATTGAAAATTTTTTCCGAAATTGAGATCATGACAAAGTTTTCCACAAAACAATTATATGATTAAGTCGAACACTAACCGGCTCTGATACCACTGTTGGGACCGGGTGCATGTTGACAAGGATACGAGTTCGTAAAATTTTAAATTTTTACGTGCAGCGGAAGAATTTGCATAAAATAATTTCCTAAATTATTTTAACTTCGTATCTAGCATGCAACCTTATGGTGTGTTGACATAATCATAAAATAAAACTTTGCGGAAAAGTAAACTAATTTACTAAGTACCTCGCGTAACTCGAAGTAAGGGACGAGATCCAACCGTAGCGTCCCTTGGAAGCTTCGCCTCTATTCGCGTCCACGCCGAGTTCTCTTCGGGATGACTTCGCAAAGTCACGAGTTTTGTGCCAACGAGAACTACTTGATTCTCTATAGGCACAACAAAGAAGATCAAGAGAGGAATAGGAAACTAACCAACAAGAAGCGGAATCCAAATTCCGGGAAGAGAGGAGTCGCTATCCGCTTCTTCTTCTTCTTGTTCGGTTCTCCTTCTTCTTCAAGCTCACGGCAACCTTTGGTTGGGAAGAGATTGCGCCGGCCCTAACCTCCAAGTGGGCGCCGGCCCTAAGACTCCAAGAGTGGGCGCCGGCCCTAAGGGAGGAGAGGGGAGGGAGAAGAGAAGAGAGAGAGAGAGAGCTCTTCAAACTTGATTAGTTGATTGATTGGAATAAGGGCTTGCCTTTGGTTCCTTTATATAGTAGCAACTCCTTTGCTAAGTCTCCCTCTTAACAGAATTAACGGAATTATTATAGAAATTTATCTTATAAATTCTCTTATGAATTATTCCGTTTAAACCAAACTAATTAGTTATCATAAGAAATTTATCCTATAAATTCTCTTATGAATTTATTATAACTAACTTTATAATAAAACTAATAATTATCATAAGAAATTTATCCTATAAATTCTCTTATGAATTATTCCGTTTAAACCAAGTTTTATTATAACTAACTTTATAATAAAACTAATTAGTTATCATAAGAAATTTATCCTATAAATTCTCTTATGAATTTTATTATAACTAACTTTATAATAAAACTAATTAATTATCATAAGAAATTTATCCTATAAATTCTCTATGAATTATTCTGTTTAAACCAAGTTTTATTATAACTAACTTTATAATAAAACTAATTAATCTCTCCTTTTATTATGGAATAAATTTTATAAGAAATTTATAATCTTTCTTATTATGGAAAAATCAATTCATAATTGATTTTATAAAATTAAAATAAACCAATTCATGGATTATTTTAACTTCCATAAAAAGAATAAATTTCTATAAATTTATTTATATAAATTTCTTTATACAAATTTATTTATCCATAATTTATAAAATAAATCGCGCTAGATTTACTTTATTAATTAAACCAAAATTAATTGGTTTTCTCCCCAATAAGTGGTCGGCCAACCAAGGAGGGTTGGCACCCTCTTTGGCCGGCCCAAACCGAGCCGAACCAACGCGAATTAAACTCATTTAATTCGCCCAAAAAACCTTCAAAAGACTTAGCCATTTTTAGCTTCCATTGCGCCTCTGATTAACTCAGATTCGACTTATTTCTCTTGATCGGAAAATCCAATTTTCAACTCGTTTTAAATCCCTCAGATTACTCGTAGTGCGTGTGACTAAATAGGCTTTCGATTTATGTTGGCCGTCTATAATTATCTAATTATAGAACGATCATGAGTGGCACCTAGTAGTACATCATGATCCCCAATCAATCGAAAGATCAACGGTTTGACCCCAGAAGAAATTATTCTGAAACCCTTCAGCAGCTCTAATGAATCGTGCCTCATTTCCTTCACCATCTTATACCCACTTGGTTCAGGACACGGTCTATTTGTGTCAGTCCCCACTAGGCTGACTACGTCACACCTAGCCCAAGTAGTGTCTTTCTCGTCCTTTGGATTTCTAGTTACTCTCATGTATTTTAGAGACTCGCACTCTAAACATGATATACTCTGGCCAGAGGTTTTGAGTAACAATCCGACGATAGGCCTGGGTATACATCTCCTCGCAAGGAGTGGTGAATCCTTTGTAGGCTGTTCAAACATCTTCGGGCACTTCGGCTTATACCCAATCATCCTGGGTCCACACCTCCTTGGAGATGCTTGCTTAAGATGTTAAAGTATAAGTCTCCATGACCAAGATGACTTGAACACCGCAAGTCAAAGGAACATCGCACTTAAGCCGCAGTAAGAACTTCATTGACATATCTATAGATAGATTCCATATGAAGTCTTACAGCTAGTCACTCCAATGAACTAGTTCCCTTAACTAGCACCCATGTTTATCTCCGGACATCCCAATGTCACCAGCCAGTGAGAATCAGCTGATTAGAGAATAACTCATGCTAGTCTCAACAGAATTAATAGTGTCCGTATTTATCAATTCATCAACTAGGGATATTTTCAATACTTCACATTTGCACATTTAGAGATAATCACTAGTTGTGATCCCATCACAAATTCTCTTATGCTGTGAGTTGTATTGCGGACATTCAGTAGATGAGTTTAAGATCCCAATCAAATACACAAGCATGTATACTCAAATAGTGAATTATCATTTATTAAAATAAATGTTTTACAATCATAAGACGATTGCCTTAGGACACTTCTCTCATATCACTAACACCTTTGCCCCGGCGGTCCTGTTCCGCCTCGTTAGAAAGAAGGTAGAATCAAGAAATACCCTGCGGGGGTCCGTCATTAAGCCTCTGGGGCGCTAAGGACTCTTCTGCGATCGAATGAAGGAAAACTCGTATTCTCCGGGAATGCTATCCGCCAGAACCCATATGGATCTCCCATTTTCACTTCCGATCAGGCTGCTGGTGTCACTTCTTCTAGCGCCATTTTTGATCCTGTCGCAAAGTGGGGTGGCAGTCTAACGGGTCGGACGGGCCTCCCGGGAGCCACGAGCCACTAGCCGATGAGATGGCCATTCGTCGGCCACGCCTCGCCTCGCTCCTGCAAAACAGGGACCGTCAGAAAACCCGCCGGGGGAATCCCCGGTCAGGCACTCCGACAATCAAGTCAGTTCCCAGTATAGATGAGCGGAAACTGAATGGAAATGGGGCAAGGGATGCGAGAACTCGCGCGCGCATACCAGCGATAGGAGGAGTGCCGAGCTTTTATGACCGGGGGGGGGGGGCTGATAGCCCAAGTCCGCGCAGATGGGACGAGGGTGTGATGACTGTCAGCCCGTGCGGAGCACGGAGGAATGGTGCGGCACGGCGCGGGGTGCTCCGGCAGTATGTAAGTACTAGGGGCGCAGTATAGGGGTACTTGAAGCGCAGTACGAGAGTACTGGATGCGCGGAATGGCCGCGTAGAGATGCCAGAGGCAGGCAAGGTGTGAGGAACCCGCTGGCAGGACCGTACCCTGGAAGTAAGGATGCGAGGGGGTGCCTGGGCGGGACGACCCATACCCCGAGCGCCAACTGGCCGGTCCGGGTGCCGGGGACCAAGTCGGGTAAGGACCAGGGAGCGTGGACAGCCACGCGTCTGCCTGGTAGGGAGTGGAAGGAGAGCGCAGGGTATGCCCTGGGCGGGGGGTTGCCTTGAGATTTGGCCTTGCCAATGGCGCTGAAACTCTGCTCTGAGTCGGGGTGAACTAGTGTGAGTGACTAGGCCTTTTACAGAGTCAATCGACTAGTGAGGGAGTGGAAGGAGAGCACACCCATCTCTTCGGAGGATCTGATGAACTCCCCCCCCCTCCCTTCTTCCCCTAGAAAGGGTCCCTGGTCGCGGGGCCCTATTCGCTGATATGGCAGTTGACCTGTCTACCAAGCCCTCGTGGCGCCAGGCTGGCCGATGAGCCCGGCCTACGCCCTTACCCATAGGCGAGGCCGGGATCAGCTGCCATACTAGTGTCTTACCACCCGCATATGGAATCCAGACGGGCGGAAGACCGCTCTTAGCATAAATTCCTTGGGGGGGGGCACTAAGTTGAGCGACAACCCTAAATTAAAGATATCTGTCACCATAAATGTCTCTCTTGTTAATAAACAAATTGAACCCTAAAAGCAGACAGAAACACATGAAAAAACTAAATAAACTTCGGCAATTTACCAAAGGGCGTACGTAACTATACGAAATTACCAAAGGGCGTCCCATGGTTTCTATGTTACCAAAGGGCGCAGCCCATTAAGTGAACTTCCTATTATACCCTTGGCGCCACAATAGACCTTTTCCATTCCCATTTTCGAGACATCCGAACCACTTTTGCAGTAAAATAAGAATATGTGGTTTGGATGGCAAGGTAGTGGAAATATTCTCAGCCTATATATATAATACTACCTTGCAAAAGTCGAATCATGACGAGGGTACGTATATATTTCGAGCTTGCACAACTCAATTGATCAAGGCAGCTGAGGAAGATAGGTGTTGAAGGAGAAAAAGAAAATAACAGATTGGTAACAAATACAAATAGTAATGTACGTATGATTGTCATTTTTGATATTGTATCAGACCTGGTTTTATACTTATCAACTCTTGCTACAATTTGTATGTTTTAGGCTTCTGAAATGTGAAGGGTGATATGATACATAATAAGGCTCTCTGAAATGTGTTAAAATGAAGATAAAAAAATGCTTGAATTCGACCTAGGGATGATATATTACCATATCAGGCCTAGAAGGGCCAGAAATTAAAGGAGTAAATCCCTAGGAGTGCATGATATCATTAGATTTCAGGCCTAGGAGTGAATGAAATATGTTGTTTTGAGCATTGGCAGGGGCTGAAAAAAATGAATCAGGTCCACCTAGGGCCTGAAAAAAAAGGAATCAGGTCCACCCAGGGCCTGAAATGAAAAGATTTCAGGTCCTTACAGGTGCTGAAATCATTGGATTGAGGGCCTGAATCAATATAATTCAGGCCCTGTGATTTCAGGCCCTGGGAGGCACAAGGGGGTGGGCCTGAATAAAATGATTTAGGCCGGTGGGCTGAAATAAATCATTTCAGGCCCAACGGGCCTGAAATAAATATTTCAGGCCCACGGTGGGCCTGAAATAAAAACATTTCAGGCCCAATAGAGGGCCTGAAATAAAAACTGCAGGGCCAGGGTGGGCCTGAAATCACTTCAATCCAGGCCCAGTTTGGGCCATGAATACCTCCATTTCAGCCGAGGGTGGGCCTCAAGTGGGAAAATTTCAGGGTTTTTCAGCAAGGTTAGAGGTTTGGGCCTTCCTAGGTCCTTGGATTATGTTTTTCAAAGTTTGCTAAATGTAATTGTAATTTATTTTTCAGGGATGATAATGATGTTGACGAAATTATCTCCGAAATATGGAATACTCTTGATGATAATGCTGTCACGGGGAATGGATCAGAAATTACAAGGAATTTGACAATTGATCTAAATGAAGAAGCAACTAATATAGAAGGTGAGGGTTTGAATTCTTCTTCAAGAGTTGTTGAATTCTTTGAGGCAACTTGGAGTGGGGAGGAAGGAATTGAAATCCGGAATGCAAATGAATTAGAACCCATTACAAGTGTACTAGAATTCCAAGCCGATGATATGCAGATTGAGGAATATGATTTCCCCCCAGATGAGTACAGTGACTTAGAGGAGGAGTTTCCATTAGCTGAAGATCCTTATATTTTAAATTCTCGATTGCTTGCTGGGCCAATTGGAGAGTTAGAGGCAAGAGATGGGCATGAATTTTTTGTGGGGCAGATATTCCCATCTAGAGAAGAATTCAAGAATGCACTTGTCAAACATGCCATGATTAAGCATATGAGATATAACCCA
Organism: Boesenbergia rotunda; assembly: GCA_024364735.1. Taxonomy (NCBI): domain Eukaryota; kingdom Viridiplantae; phylum Streptophyta; class Magnoliopsida; order Zingiberales; family Zingiberaceae; genus Boesenbergia; species Boesenbergia rotunda. The sequence continues at coordinate 119,208 of JAGFNQ010002897.1, read as the reverse complement.
GTTGACACCCGAAAAAATAGAGTTAAAGCAGTGTGCTTCAACCAACCATGTACATGGAGAGTAGTAGCAAGGGGGGAAGTAGAGTTCACTGTTACAAAATATATAAAGGAACACCAATGCGGAACTGTTAGGGAAAGTGCTGATTATCATGCATGCTCTTCATCATTTGTTGCTTCTTTTGGTGAAGAGCAATTTCTTCATAATGAACAATACAAACCAAGTATGATTATATCAGATATTAAAGCTAGATTTGGAGTGACCATATCATACAGAAAAGCATACATAGCTAGGGAGAAAGCATTGAAAAAGGTTGTTGGAGATTATGATAAGGCTTATAGAGATCTTCCACAATATCTGCGTGAGTTAAGAGCTAGAGATCCTGAAACGTATGTGGCACTATGCAGGAATGGTGACAATCAGTTCCAGCGGTGTTTTTGGGGGTTTGGTGCTTGCCGAAGGGTTTTCAGGTCTTATTTGCGTAGACTTATCGGAATTGATGCCACACACCTAAGAGGAAAGTTTCCGGGAGTAAGGTTGATTGCAACGACGATTGATGGTAATGACAATGTTCTTCCAGTTGCCTTCGCAAATAGCTGAAGTTGAATGTGGGTCTGCATGGGAGTGGTTTTTGGAGCATACAAAGAGGTTCTTTGGTGTCGATGATCACTCAATCACCATAGTATCAGATAGACATCGGGGCATTATATCAGCAGTTAGAAAAGTCTACCCAAACGCGCATCATGCCTTTTGTTGCCACCACATGTGTTGTAATTTGGTAACTGATACTGGAAGTAGAGCTGCTGTAGGTTTGTTTTGGGCAGCAGCACGAGCCAACACAACACTCCAATATGATATGATAATGCAGACAATGCTTGAAAAACATCCAGTTGCCCATAAGTGGCTTCACACATTGACCCTAAAAGGTGGGCAAATACACACTTTACAGGGAGAAGGTACAGAATGCTTACCACGAATTGTGTGGAGAGCTTAAATGCTTTGTTCAAGTCTACACGTGAGCTTCCCATAAACAGATTAATTGATAATACAAGAAGAAAAGTTGCTCAATGGTGATGTTGAATGAAGGAGCTTGAAACCCCTTATATACAGGTACTCGGGCGCCCGAGTGCCCATTGGGGTGCCTCCATGTCACCAAATTGGCCGCGTCGTAATCCGCTAATAAAGTTCAAACTTTATCCTTCTCGGGCGCCTGAGATCCTGTAGGGCGCCTGAGTGTTGACGTGACACATCCAATCAGCAGCCGCCAACTCAGCCTCGCCCAACTAAGGTATTTTGCACTAGGGCGCCCGAGACCTCTCGGGCGCCCGAGACCTCTCGGGTGCCTAACCTCTTGGGCACCCGAGTGCTCTTGGGCACCTCGGAAGCTGCTGATTTCCAAATCTTCAGCTACAAAACAGGGTTAGTCCAAAATACAAATAACATGTAAAGAGTATAAAATAAAATGCATCTTTGACAGTCGGTGCTGTCCGATCCTAACTTTGAATTTTGAAATGAAATCCTAGGTCGGGTCGACGCCTACTGTTCCTTCTTTCAGGGAACGCGTCCTCACCTACGCCACTATGGAGAACTTACCTTTTGCCAACCGACACCTCCGGTTGGACTTTTGCTCGGCCTCCAAAGCTTCCGGATCTCGAGATGTTCGTACCTCAACTCGTCTCTACTTCTATTCATTGTCCTCGCTCAGCTAAGATTTCTGTCCGATCTTCCAGATTAGGTCTTCGGTGCCCAGGCCCCGGCCAGGTCTTCGTGCTCAATTCCTCGAACCAGGTCTTTGTGCCCAATCACCAATCATGTCTTTGGTGCCTAGCCCTCATCTAAGACTTCGTGCCCAATTCCTCGAACCAGATTTTCGTGCCTAGCCCTAGACCAGGACTTTGTGTTTAACTCTACAGGTCATGACTTCATGCCTAGGTAAACTAGGACTTTCCTACACACTTAGTCAACCATGTTAGATCAGAAAACATACTTAACATTGAACCCTTTATCATTATCAAAATCAGGTTTGATCTGGTACTTCTAGCACCAACAATCTCTCTCTTTTAGATTTATGGCAACCCAGTTCAAAAGTTAAGTTAAAACAGATATGTTAAGCAAGTAACAAAAGCATTTAAGGAAACATAGTTCAATATTTTTCAAGGTAAAAGTAACTTTTTCAAAGTTAGAAATATTTACAAAAAATAGACTTGTAAATCTCCCCCTTATCTGTAATCTCCCCCTTGATAGGTTAGGTTTTGAAACATTTGTAATTTGAGTTCAAAATTTAAAAAAAAAAAACTTTGCAAAATTGAAAGAATGTACGAAGCTCCCCCTTAAAATAAAATTCATTGTTGACTAATACCCATGTTTCTTTATGTTTAAATCAACCATACATGCCTAAACCCTTAGACAAATATGTAAGTCTTCATTGTGGGTAACAATGTTATCCTAAAAGACGTCAAAGTTAAGGTGGGGATTCTTTTGAACGACATTTTAAACTTTTTTTTAAAAAAATCTTCAAAAAAAAATTGCAATCTTTTTTTAAAAACAATATTTCAATGTAACTTCTTTTTCTCAAAATAAGCTTTGAAAAATTATGTATTCAAAAATATTTTCAAAATTACTTTGAAAAATAATGCTTTAAAAACATTTGGAAATTCCCTTTGAAAAATTATCCTTCGAAAAATATTTTAAAAACTACTTTAAAAATTAAGTTTTGAAAACTCTTTTGAAAAATTAAGTTTTGAAAATAATTTTGAAATATCATGTTTTAGAAAAATAATTTGAAAATTTTTAAAAATACTTTAAAAATTATTTGAAAATATTTTCTTGTAAAACTATTATGATTTCAAATTTTTTAAAATTAATTGAAGAAAATCTTTAAAGAGATTTCTCAAACTCAAATTTATCTTTCAAAGGTAAGAGAGTTATATTGTTGGTGTAAAATAAAGGATCCCTATGGATTTATCAAGTTAATGATCTTTTTTATGTATGTGGGGGAGAAGAATGGTTTAAGTAATCACTTAAACTTAAACATGTTATCAAACATTAAAAAATGAGAGATTGTTAGTGCAATCCATCTCTAGAGTTTTGATATTTATTTAACAATATGTTTAAAATGAAGTTTGGTCGAGATTGACCGAATCGGGTGATAAGTCTACCAAGTGACTAGTTATAACTAGAGGTTATGCAAGAGAAGTCCTGGTGAATGAAGCCGGGACCTAATGAGTGAAACTAGGTTGGTGAAGTCCTGGTAAGTAAAGCTAGGTCCTTGTGAGTGAAGCTAGGTTGATGAAGTTCTGATGAGTGAAGCCGGGCCCTAGTAAGTGAAGCTAGGTTGGTGAAATCCTGGTGAGTAAAGCTGGGCCTTGGTAATTGAAGCCAAGTAGTGGGAAGTCCTAGTAATTGAAGCTAAGCAATGAAAACCCTAAGGTAGGTAACCTTAGAAGTCTTGGAGGAGTGAACTCCAAGCAAGTTTGATCGGAAGGTTTTCAGTCGATCAGTGAATCTTGGTAAATCTAAATATAGGTTTATCAATACTATTTTGCTTTACTATTATTGATATTGTACT
>JAGFNQ010002897.1:0-115633 GCA_024364735.1 Boesenbergia rotunda | reverse complement strand
CTCGGGCGCCCGAGTACCTGTATATAAGGGGTTTCAAGCTCCTTCATTCAACATCAATTCTACACAACATTTGCACTCAATTTACTGCTCTGAAGCGATCCAGGAATTCTGACAACTACGCACTACTTCCAATCTTTAATTAGAAGTTGTTGATATAAGTTTAGTATTTTTCTTTGTACTTAAACTTGCATATTTTGTAACATTGCTGTGACTTCCCTCTATCAATCTTCTCTATCCCACATATAATAACAAATTGGCCTAAAGGGTTCTATACATTGAACCCACATCCAATAATCCGAAACCCAATAAATAAAAATTAGATCACTTTAAGAGCTCAGATTATATTTACATGTGCAACTTACAAATATGCCTACCTCATAGGGATAATAATATCCAATACTAAGTAGCCTCACCTAAGAGGCCGCTCGACTGACCGAATGATCCATGTGATTTATTCCCTCTTTCAATGTATTTAGTATGGTCTAGGAGCCCCAAGGTGAGGATTATCACTTTTTACCATAAAAGATAAATACTTAAAATTATAGTAATAATAATAATAATTGTAGAAGAATAATAAAAATTAATATTTTGAAAGTCACCTATTTTGAATATATATTGATCCTGTCGCGGAGTGGAGTGGCGGCCCAACGGGCCAGACGGGCCTCCCAGGGGTCATGAACCGATGAAGTGGCCGGATGTCGGCCGTGCCTCGCCTCGCCCCTGCAAAACAGAGACCGTCAGTAAACCCGCCGGGGGAATCCCCGGTCAGGCACTCCGACGGTCAAGTCAGTCCCCGGTATAGACGAGCGAAGGGAAAGGAGGCAAGGGATACGAGAGCTTGCGCGCGCGTACCTGCGATAGGAGGAGTGCCGAGCTTTTATGACCGGGGGGGTTGACAACCTAAGTCCGCGCAGATGGGACTGGGGCGTGATGACTGTCAGCCCGTGCGGAGCACAGAGGAGAGGCGCGACATGGCGCGGGGTGCTCCGGCAGTACGTAAGTACTGGGTGCGTAGTACGGGGGGTACTGGAAGCGCGGGATGGCCGCGGGGAGGTGTCAGAGACAGGCAAGGCGTGAGGAACCCGCCAGCAGGACCGTACCCTGGAAGTAAGGATGCGAGGGGGTGTCTGGGCGGGATGGCCCGTACCCCGAGTGCCGACTGGCAAGTCCGGGTGCCAGGAACCAAGTCAGGTAAGGACCAGGGATCGTGGGCAGCCACGCGTCGGCCTGGTAGGGAGTGGAAGGAGATCGCAGGGTACGCCTTGGGCCGGGGGTTGCCTCGAGACTTGACCTTGCCGATGGTGCTAAAAACTCTGCTCCGGGTCGGGGTGAACTAGCGTGAGTGACTAGGCTTTTTACAGAGTCAACCGACTAGTGAGGGAGTGGCCCAGCCGTCCTCCCGGAGGATCTGATGGACTCCCCTCCCCCTTCTTTCCTAAGAAAGGGTCCCTGGTCGCGGGACCCCGCTCGCTGATATGGCGGCTAGCCTGTCTATCAGGCCCTCACGGCGCCAGGCTAGCTGATGGGCCCGGCCTACGCCCTTACCCGTAGGCGAGGCCGGGATCATAAGCATCTCCCTCGAGTCTAGTCGAAGGAGGCGGCGAGTCCGACTGACTGGACTGTTTTTACTTTGCGAAAGCCTGGTGCGTCGAGGGGATCGGGACTTCATCAGCGGACATTTCTGTGGCTTCGTCGAGGCGTGGGGATCCCAGTCGGCTGATGAAACCACACCTTTTTCCTATTTACTACTGCCGGTTTCGGATCCCTCAGCTCCCTAGAACTTCTCGCCACTGCTGCTCACCGCTGGGGAGGGTTCCACTTGTCTTGTCTCCCATCCTTCTTCGATCACCGAGGTGGTTCCCCCGTTCCTTGAGGAACGAGGTTGGGCGCAAGGCGTTCCGCTTCTTGGGCCCCACTGGGCATGCTCCTGCGGCTACCGCTGTCTGCGATTTCTGCCGTGGCCCACCTCCAGGTGGTTTTGCCTTCCTACATAACCTCGTACAGTCCGTTCGTTTCTCATTCCGGCGCATTGTCTTCTCCCTTCTGGCTAGGGTTGCGGTTCTCGCTCAGTGCTCCTCATTCCTTTTCGTGATCCTCCTGCCTTCTTCGTGCTTCCATGGCTTCTTCGTCCCGCACTCCTCACCCTTGGTATGTCACAGCAAGGTCCACTCTGACCCGTGACGAGCTTGAGGCCATCAGGGCGGAGTTCCATACTCCGCCTGATCATGATCTTCGGCTGCCTTCTTCTTCGGACTAGCTAGCCACCCCCCCCCCCGTGGTACTATATTACTATTTCGCAGGATCACCTACGGGCGGGCCTGCGCTTCCCCATTCATCTCTTTATTGCCTCCGTATGCTGCTACCTCCGTATAAACTTGTCCCAATTGACCCCCAACTCCATTCGCCTCCTTTGCGGGTCTGCCATCCTCTTCTTGTTATACCGCTGCTCCTCCCATACCGAACTTTTCCACCACTTTTTCTACCTAAAGAAACAGGAAGGTGGTGAGTTTGTTTTCCAAGCTCGCTCTGGGACTTCCTTTCTTTCCTCTCTCCCTTCTGCCAGCAGGGGTTGGAAGGAGAGGTTCTTCTTTATCCGTCCTGCGATTTTCCCGACCTGGCCGTCTAATTTTCGACTGGATTTTTCCCAAATGCCTCCTCATCATACGAATCCCAAAAAGTTTCCTTCCTTCGAGTACACCTTCTCCTGGCTCAGGGACAGACACTTCCCGATCGGACAACTTTTGGCCGAGAACATCCTGTCTGCATTTGGCCTGAGTCCAGCGCCCTTCATCCGCCCGACTTCCTTAAGTAAGTGGTTTTCCCCTATTATTTAACCTTGGCCGTCTCTTGACGTGACCAGCTGAGATGATGTGCTCGGCTGCTCCTGAGCGGGGTTTCGGGTTGGGACATGCTGTGGAAATGGAGGAGCGCCTCCGAGCGGTGATAAGGGAGCAGCGGGTGCAGGCTGTGGAGCGGCGAACTGCGCAAGGGCGACGCTAAGCCTTGCTAGCCGAACAGGAAGCGTCTCTGTCTGGCTCTCTTTCTCCTGCTTCTTCTGCCGAAGGGGGGAGGACTCCACCGTCGGGCTCGGAGGATACCCGCCCTCTAAGTCATTCCTTGCGACGGCCTGGGGGTGTCGGCTCTACACCTGCCCCAACCGACCCCCTGGGGGCCTCTTCTAGCCGGCCTAGCAAAAGACAGAGGAGTGAATCGTCGACCGCCATCCTTCCGGCACTGCTGCCACCACCTCCTTCCGTGGTGCTGCCAATGGCCTCGTCGATGGTATCTTCAAGGGATGCCTCCCCGCCCGGCCAGGAAGGTCCTGCCAGCGAAGGCTTGCTGCATATGCTGCTGCCCTCGCTATCTAATTGGCGTCTGAGCATGACTCCGCCGAGTAATACTATCCCCATGCGGTCGAGGGGCGTTCGGTTATATGGCTCAGCCTCGGACAGGTTCATGGTCGGCTTGCGGGTGAGCAACTCGGTGAGCTCGTCTATCGGGGCGGACGACTTCATGGCTTTGGCTACCCAGGCAAGTATCTTCTAGCTGGGGGGAGGAGGGCGTTCCTCGTTCCTTTTGTGGCTGACAGGCTTGTTTCTTGCAGTCTTGGGCCCAGAGCTATAGCATAAGCGTGGCGATGTTGGCTCACGCCAAGGCTCGGTGTCGCGCAGAGAGGCGTGTAGAAGACCTTGAAGGCCAACTCCGCTATGCCCAGCTGACTTCAAGTAACGATTCCTTGAACGGTTTGAGGGCAGAGACCATCGGCCTCCAGGACATGCTGTGTCAGGCCCAGGCGTACCTCCTGAGGGCCAAGGCGTACCTCCCTTGGGCCAACGAGGAGATTTTGTCCCCTCGGACGCAGCTGACGGCTGAGAAGCGAGAGACCGACTCGCTCAGGAACCAGCTTCAGGATCTGCGGGGCCTCCGCCCGGCTTGGGACGCGGCCCAAGTCGAACTGGGGGAGCTTCGCGACCAGCAGGCGTCCTGGGATGCCCTTCAGATTGAGCTAGTGGAGCTACGTGCCTACCGGGAGGCTGAAGCGGGTCGGTTGGAAGACCATCGCTCGGCGTGTTTAAACGATCCGGCCCATGCTGCCGAGATTGCCCGATGGTTCCTGGATGTGATGGAGCAGTATGGCCTCAACATAATTCGCCAGCTCTGGCTCGGTGGGTTTTTATCCCCAGATTTCTCTCCCGACGCAGTCTTGCTTCCTAATTTGTGCAAAGACCTGCCTTCTGTGGCCGACCAACCTTTCAAGTGAAGATGGTGTTTCTGTGTCTCATGTTCCTTTGTATGCGAGGGGCTTCCCACCCTGACTTTTGTAAGGCGCTTAAGCCTCTGACTGTGATGCTTCCCTTTTATGTGTTTGAGTAGCATTTTCTTGCGACCCTGGTGGATGCGTAGGTGAGTCATACGCTTAGCTTTCCGACGGGCACTACTCCAGTCCGCGGGAGGGATGCCCTTCTTCTGGTGCTTTTCTATGAAGGTCTTTGGTCTTTATGGGGCGTGCTCAGGATTCTGGCTCCTATCTCGGCACGAGGATCCGATCCCCCGTCAGGACCTCTAGCGAGGAGGTCCGAAGGTACATAGCTTGTGGACGTCTTGGCATATCAGCCGAGTGAAATTCGGGGAGCGTGGGCCACCACGCGTCCGCTCAGGGTTCGTGCCGAGGGATCAGCGGGAGCTGGCCCGTGATGAACATGGTCTCTTGACCGAGCAGGACCCGGGGAGCGTGGACCGCCATGCGTCCGCTCGGGGTTCGGGCCAAGGGATTAGCGGGAGCTGGCCCGTGATGAGTATGGTCTCTTGGCTACCACTATTTTCCTCCTGCTCGAGTTGCCGAGTTAGCGATCCTTCTGTCTTTTTTCAAGCATCCAGTTCCTTTAGGGCCACGTGTCCACCAGGTGTGGATCTTTCGGGCGTTGGCTTATTGCCTTTCTGTCTTGATCAGTGGACCGCTTCTTCGCCGTCTTTTCATATTTCGGGCCCATGCCTTGATGTCCGGCCATAAGATGGGCTATCGCCCACGATCCTTCCACCGGCGGCTAGGATTAACTTTTCATCCCCTATATAGGTTCTGGCTACTATTATCTTTATCTTTCCTTCGCACTCCTTGGTCTTCCTCTTTTCTTCCTCTCGCCCTCCTTGGCCTCTTAGCGCTCTCTCCAGGATGCTGAGTGGCTTTGTCCCGACGGAGGCTAAGGAAAGGGCGGCCAGATATAAGGCGGCAGTGGCAGCCCTGCTCTCGGAGCCTATCCCCGTTCCTTCATATACCACTCCGCCAGTCATCCCGGGACCTCCTGCTTCTGCGCCAAACCCTATCGTCGTCTCCTTTGCAGACAAGGGCGAGGTGTTAGAGGAGGAAACACCAGACTCCGATATTGAGATATTGCCTTCAGATCCTTCCGTCAAGGGACCCGAGCTTCCCCCAGATCATTCTCACCATGGCTCATCTCCCCCTGGCGCTGCCTCCGCCTTGCCTCAGGAGACCCCTTCTCCTTCTGCTGCGACGAGCCCGTCTTCTTTGCCAGTGACGGCGCCGATTAACTTGGCATCCCCTGAGGCCCCGGATGTTCTACTCGCGCCTTCTTCGCCTCAGCTTATCCCCCCCTATTGAGTTACCAGGCCAATCTCACGCCGCCCTTCCGCCAGGGGATCCTACTTCTTCGCGTGCTCCGGTTTCCTCCGACTTGGGGCTTGGTCCTTCTTCTGTTCCCCTGGTCTCCGTTGGATTGTTCGCCGGGGTGCCTGTCGCCCCTTTTTCTCCTGGTCAGACCCCAGACCTTCGCCCGGTACATCTTATTCTTCCTTCGCGAGCAGGCCCCTCCTCTGCTTTTGTGTTCTCGGATCCTGACCCACTGGGCTCGGCTAGGGTGGTTCACTTGCATGCTCCCCTGAGCGACCACGTATACCAAGGCCTTCGATCCTTCGACCATCAAGATCCTATCGCCCGCATTGACGGCTTATTCGCAGATGCCTGCCGGGTATGCTTCTTTGATGGCTCTTGCTTGGTCGATTTCTTCCTAATCAACCCTGGGCTTCTTTTGCAGTTAACCGGGGCCTTGTATGCCATGGGCGTTCCTTCACCACTCAGAACCGATCCCTTCGTCAATTAGAGTCCCGTCGGGAGGCGCTGGAAATTCAGCTTCGTTGCGCCTGGCCCCCTCCAGATGATGAGGCCTGGGGTGCGCTGTGCTCCGAGAACGCGGCTCTGCGAGGACAAGTTGCCCGTGCTGAGGCGCAGCTTCGAGCTCTTTTGACAGAGCTGAGTGCAGCCCGAGCCTCGGAGGCTCAACTGCGTCAACAACTAGCTTTTTTGGAGCAAAGCGAGCATCAAGCTCGGGCTCGGGAACGTCAAGCGGGCTCCGCGTTGGCCAAGGCCCAGGCAGATCTTTTGGAGGCCAATCAGTCAGCCGCCACGCTGCTTGCAGCTTTGAAGGTCAAGGAGGAAGAATTGGCGGTTTGCCAAAACGATCTCTTGCGGATGTGCGGATGCCCTGAGGCCCAGCAGGCCCATGCATCGTTAAGGGTAGCCTCGTTGCTGCCCTCGACGCCCCCTCCATAATCGTAGGTTCGCCCCCTTTTGTTGTCTGATGTAGGCGATGGTTCAAAAGGCTATCTATGGATGTTTCCATTTTCCTTTTCCCCTTTTCAGTGTCCTTTCCTCCTTTTTTTTTGCGTTCGCTTAATGGCTGTTAGGGCGATGGTGAGACCGACCGCCTTCTCCCGGGAGGGGAGACGTTGGTGCGCCGGGTGGAGGTCCCACCTCCTTAATTTAGTGGCTGCTTTGGGGACGTAACCCGAGGAGCTTGAGGCTTCTTCGAGGGAAGGGCTTGCGTAAAGCAGGGGAGGCCACTCGGTGGGTGGTACCTCGGGGAAAGGCTTGCATGAAGCAAGAGGAAGGCCACTCGATGGGTGGTACCTCAGGGAAAGCTTGCATGAAGCAAGAGGAAGGCCACTCGGCGGGTGGTCTCTCGGGTAGCATGGTTCACCATGCGTCGGGCCGAGAACCGATCCGAGGGAAAGGCTTGCATGAAGCAAGAGGAAGGCCACTCGGCGGGTGGTCTCTCGGGTAGCATGGTTCACCATGCGTCGGGCCAAGAACCGATCTGAGGGAAAGGCTTGCGTGAAGCAAGAGGAAGGCCACTCGTTCGTGGGCCGCCCTGCATCGCCCGAGAGCCTTGCCGAGGCTTCCTGGTCGAGAGCATCCCAGGGAGCGTGGGCTGCTACGCGCCACCTGAGAGCCTCGTTTGGGCTTCCCGGTCGAGAGCATCCCCGGGAGCGTGGGCAGCCACGCGCCGCCTGACAGCCTCGTTGGGGCTTCCCGGTCGAGATCATCCCAGGGAGCGTGGGCCGCCACGCGCTGCCTGAGAGCCTCGCTGAGGCTTCCCGGTCGAGAGCATCCCAGGGAGCGTGAGCCGCCACGCGCCGCCTGAGAGCCTCGCCGAGGCTTCCCGGTCGAGAGCATCCCAGGGAGTGTGGGCCGCCACGCGCCGCCTGAGAGCCTCGCCGAGGATTCCCGGTCGAGAGCATCCCAGGGGGTGTGGGCCGTCACGCACCACCTGAGAGCCTCCCCGAGGCTTCCCGGTCGAGAGCATCCCAGGGAGCGTGGGCCGCCACGCGCCGCCTGAGAGCCTCGCCAAGGCTTCCCGGTCGAGAGCATCCCAGGGAGCGTGGGCCGCCACGCGCCGCCTGAGAGCCTCGCCGAGGCTTCCCGGTCGAGAGCATCCCAGGGAGCGTGGGTCGCTATGCGCCGCCTGAGAGCCTCGCCGAGGCTTCCCGGTCGAGAGCATCCCAGGGAGTGTGAGCCGCCACGCGCCGCCTGAGAGCCTCGCCGAGGCTTCCCGGTAAAGAGCATCCCAGGGGGCGTGGGCCGCCATGCGCCGCCAGAGAGCCTCACCGAGGCTTCCCGATCGAGAGCATCCCAGGGAGCGTGGGCCGCCACGCGCCGCCTGAGAGCCTCACCGAGGCTTCCCGGTCGAGAGCATCCCAAGGAGCGTGGGGCGCCACGCACCGCCTGAGAGCCTCGCCGAGGCTTCCCGTCGAGAGCATCCCAGGGGGCGTGGGCCGCCACGCACCACCTGAGAGCCTCGCCGAGGCTTTCCGGTCGAGAGCATCCCAGGGAGCGTGGGCCGCCACGCGCCGCCTGAGAGCCTCGCCGAGGCTTCCCGGTCGAGAGCATCCCCGGGGTCGTGGGCCGCCACGCACCGCCTGAGAGCCTCGCCGAGGGTAATGCAGCAACGGCTACTCCTTCAGAAAAACCATTCTGGAAGGGAGCACTAAATATATGAGAGGCATCCGGAAGATCCAATTTTCGGCCACGCGGCGAGTGTATATAAAATATATCCAGATTCCCAAAGACACGGCGCACGGTGAGTTATATCCGGAAGGTCGGATCGCTAGAATGCATAGAATAAGTGCGGTATATCCATAAGGCTAGGCATTAGGTGCGCGAAAGATGTAGCCTACATACTTTCCCTTATCCCCCTTGCAAGAGAATATAACAAATCAAGGGTTGTCCGGGCTGCCCCGCAGGGACCCGCAATAGGGCCTCCGATGCGTTAATGCACTTTCTGAAAGTAAGTAAAGAAAAACCCGCCTTATCAGGGAGTGCTGCCCGTCGAAACCCATATGGATCCCCCATTTCTACTTCCGATCAGGCTGCTGGTGTCCCTCCTTCTAGCGCCAAATTTGATCCTGTCGCGGAATGGAGTGGCGGCCCAATGGCCCAGACGGGCCTCCCGGGGGTCATGAACCGATGAAGTGGCCGGATGTCGGCCGCGCCTCGCCTCGCCCCTGCAAAACAGGGATCGTTAGTAAACCCGCCGGGGGAATCCCCGGTCAGGCTCTCCGACGGTCAAGTCAGCCCCCGGTATAGACGAGCGAAGGGAAAGGAGGCAAGGGATGCGAGAGCTTGCTCGCGCGTACCTGCGATAGGAGGAGTGCCGAGCTTTTATGACCGGGGGGCTGACAACCTAAGTCCGCGCAGATGGGACTATGGCGTGATGACTGTCAGCCCGTGCGGAGCACAGAGGAGAGGCGCGACATGGCGTGGTGTGCTTCGGCAGTACGTAAGTATTAGGTGCGCAGTACGGCGGGTACTGGAATCGCGGGATGGCCGCGGGGAGGTGTCAGAGACAGGCAAGGCATGAGGAACCCGCCAGCAGGACCGTACTCTGGAAGTAAGGATGCGAGGGGGTGTCTGGGCGGGATGGTCCGTACCCCGAGCGCCGACTGGCAGGTTCGGGTGCCGGGAACCAAGTCGGGTAAGGACCAGGGATCGTGGGCAGCCACGCGTCGGCCTGGTAGGGAGTGGAAGGAGATCGCAGGGTACGCCTTAGGCCGGGGGTTGCCTCGAGACTTGACCTTGCCGATGGTGCTAAAAACTCTGCTCCGGGTCGGGGTGAACTAGCGTGAGTGACTAGGCTTTTTACAGAGTCAACCGACTAGTGAGGGAATGACCCAGCCGTCCTCCCAGAGGATCTGATGGACTCCCCTCCCCCTTCTTTCCTTAGAAAGGGTCCTGGTCACGGGGCCCCGCTCGTTGATATGGCGGCTGACTTGTCTATCAGGCCCTCGCGACGCCAGGCTGGCTGATGGGGCCGGCATACGCCCTTATCCGTAGGCGAGGCTGGGATCATATATAAATGAGGTTAAGTCATCCGCAAGTTGGACTGACTGAGCAAATGTTAGCGTCCAAGCCATCCGCAACCGACGCGACTGCCGCACCACTAGCTGCGTGTCCTACCACGCTGCCGCCCCGGCCCCGCTACCCAGCTGAAGGTTTGGAACAGACCGAGCGCAGAGCAACGCACGAAGACGCGAGGAAATCAACGAGATTTTCGTCAATCAAGAACGCAACTTGCCAGCTTTGACTTTTGGTCGCCGGATTCTGGTTTTATTTTTCAAATGAGCATGTGTTGCAATGCCGATAGATAGCTAGCTAGCTGTAGGCCAGTCGGCTCGGAAGAACGGCAGGCAATCGAGACCGCCACCACTTTCCGCTCTAGAAGTCCACCGCCTTCCTTTAATTCCCCTGCAATTCCCCACACACACACACGCCAACACCTTTCCTCCGCCATGGAGTATTACTCCAGCAATGCATCCGTCACTCGCGCCGCCCTCCTCTTCTTCCTCTTCATCTCTTGCATGCCATCTTTGCATTCGAGAAAACTCCTCACCGAGCCGCCGGGGAAGAGCGGTGCCGGAGCAGTACTACTGGAGTCCGCGGCTTTGGTCTTGGCCATGCTCCCCAGGGCCAGCGTTCCTCCATCTGCTCCTGGAAAAGGCGGCAACGGGTTGGGTGGAGCCAGCAGTCCGCACCACGGGGACGGAGAGAGGTTGTTGGGGTCGGTCCCCAGCCCAGGGATCGGCCATTAATTTGCCTGCACAGATTCACTGCAGTGCTCTGTTGCATCTTCTTGGTATCATTATTCTATTTATAAATAGAATAATTAGTATGAGAGATTTTGGGAGATGATGGAGAATTAATTACATAGATCAATCAGTGACCTCTGTTATTTGTTTGGTCACTCTCAAACACGTATGTATTGATAGATTTCTCCTCTATAAATATCTCTATGAATATATTCGATGATATCCAACATTGTTAATAATGTTAATCATATATGTCAGTACTTCCGATCAGTGATCCCTGGCTACCTTTGATCGGAGGGCAAAAATTCACTGAAAATGATCCCAACTCAATCTCCCAATGGCTGGCCTCAACATGCCAACGACACTAACTATAACAATAAGTCGCTCAAGTTAATTGTGTTCGAGTTTGTTTATTTACTTGCCGGGCTTATTTAAGCTTGTTTATTAAAAAGAGTCACCCGGTAAGTTTGAACAGTAAAAGAATAGACAACATATCATAAACTATCACTCCTCCAATCGTCCCGTAATTTCTAAGTGCCTTTCATTTAACTCAAGTTTATTTAAACTTTTGAATTCTACAATGAAAAAGTAAATTTTTTTAATCAATTATTTTGTGTAAATTGACCAAAAAAGAGCCTTTAAAATTGTAAAATTGTCAAAAAAAACACACTTAATTTCTAGATTAATTATCGAAAAGGTGCATTGGTTTTTGATTTTATCCCCCCCCACAATGTTAGATTCAAAAAATATTATCATTTTAGTATTGGATTTCGACATGGCTGTCGTGTTAGTTTTCAAAAATTAATACCATATTGATGCTCCTTTCAAAAATAAACATCACTTTAATGTTTACTATATAAATCCTAAAATCAACAGAATTATGGTGCTTATTTTTAAAATGAAACACCATAATAATATTATTCTTTGAATACAATACCACCGTAGATGGTGGGGAAGAATAAAATAAAAACAGTGCATCCTTTAAAAAATCTAAAAGTTAGACGTTTTTTTTCAAATTTCACAACTTTAAATTTCTTTATTAGACTTCATTCAACTAATTCAATCTTCAGTCTAACTTGGAGAAGGAACATCTGATAATAACCGGATTTATTTTAGAGTATCTCGAGTCGTAAAAGTTTTCTCCCAAGCAATCATATTCTCGAGTGCTACAGTAATTACTATAGTAAAATGCTACAATCCATTGCTCTAAAATTATATGCTTCTCCTGAGCCCTTACAATTTTTAGACTGCTATAGTGCCTCTTGGATATTTGGTACTTAAATAAAAATAATAATTAAGATCAAATACGATTTTGTAAAGGAAAATTGAGGTACCATCAATCGATCAAAGTTAGAATTGACTTCAAAAACGAAATCTACGTTTCGCGTAGATGAATTTAGACTATTAATTTGCTCAAAACCGATTATGGGTGAATGAGAAATTAATTGTTTAAAATTAGCCCAAAATTTGCATAAAAGGAAGTAGATAGGGATTAGTCTCATATCTAAAATTTCCGAAGGGATTTACTTCCTTATATGTATTCTTGTGTTAATGGAATTAAAAAGAAACACAGGTGGTCTCTTCTCACAGGCGAGCAGGTGCTCGCACCTATGAGCCCGCTACCTGCCATGCACGCACGTGCACAATGGACACTTTGTTGGCGCAAAGCTTAAATTTATGCTCCAGGTGACGTGACACTCGAGTGATATGTCGGTAAAGTGGTTGTGCCTATGTGGCGCTCAGGGTGACGTGGCATGTGATATGGCAGTGTGATACTCAGATAGGAGGAGAGAAGTGATTGGACTACTGACTGGGCAAACAAATAACAACCATTGGATCGAAGATGGGTACTGGATCGCAAGTGACGCGTTCTGGAGCGTTGATTGTGAAGAGTCACGATCTGACTGTTGGTGAAGAGAGACTTGATCTGAAGCGTCAGATCAAATTTGACGGCTGAGATGAAAGGAAGATCTGAAAGGTTACAACCATTCAGATTTGATGGATGAGATCAAAGGGCTATCTAAAGGGTTACAACCCTTCAAATCGAACAAGCCAGATTAATCCTAAACTAAAGTCACACCCACTCACCAAAGGGTACATCACCTCTTCTATAAATGGAGTCCTCTAAATGATGGATTTATTCATTCAATTATCAAAGTCATTAACATTTATCCCATTGTGCGCATCCAGAGTCTGAAAAGCCTACGAGAAGATTCGCTAGTCTCAAAATTTATAGTGCTGCTATTTTAAGTATCGTCGTTGTATCTTGGAAAACGAATTGCTACTATCTGTGAGCACCTGTAGCAAAGCAATATCGTTTTACGAAGATAGTGTCCAATATTAGCCTCAATGAAATTATATCAGTTTACATCCTCCCGGCAGCTTACCTGGATGACGCCCCCAAACAATCGTAAAACGATATTATGCAATTATTATAAAATAATTGGCATGGCCAGGACTCAAACCGGAGACCTTCTGTGCATTAATATGACATGGTAACCAACTACACCACGAGCACAAAATTAAGAGCCTTGTACTCTACAATAAAGTTATTCTACAAACTGATATGACATTGATCAATGACATTCCGACCGTCGTTCCACACGGAGAGAAGCCGGAGAAATTCAAACGAGTCGACTTCAAATGATAGCAGCAGAAGATGTTGTTCTATTTGACAACGTCAAACCTCGTACCGTTTTTGCGTGAAGACCCACTAGCCATTAAGAAAGGTGATGATAATAGCAAGGCTGCATGTGATGCATAGTCGCATGGAGATTTCTTGTGCCGCAGCTACGCTCTCAACGCATTAGACGACATGTTGTATAACATATATAGTCCGATGGAGATGGCAAAATTTATGTGGGAATCACTAGAGAAGAAATACAAAACCGAAAACGCCGGATTGAAGAAATTCATCATCGGCCGATTTCTAGACTTCAAGATGGTGAATTCCAAGAGTGTGACGTCTCAAGTCCAAGACATGCAACTGATACTGCATGATTTGGATGCCGAAGACATGAAGCTAAATGAGTCGTTTAAAGTAGCCATGGTAATCGAGAAACTCTCTCCGTCGTGGATGGATTTTAAAAATTATCTCAAGCACAAGAAAAAGGAGATGGGACTTGAAGACCTGATCCTGAGGCTTCGAATAGAGGAGGATAATCGAAAGTTATCCGACTTTAGAGGAACGAAGCAGGCCATCGACGAGATGTCCAACATGGTTGAGCCAAACACTAAGAAGCTGAAGAAATTCAAGAAGAAGACTCAAAGCAAGAAATTCAAGAGCTCGTGCTACAACTGTGGAAAGCCAGGACACCTATCCAAAGATTGTAGATGCCAGAAGAAACCAACCAAGAGTTGGAAGGATGTTGCAAACCATGTCGCAACTTCTGATGACAGGCTCCCCGATTTATCGAAACTGGATCTCACTACGGTCGTGCTTGAAGCCAACATGGTGGTGGACAACCGGAAGCAGTGGTGGATCGATACTGGAGCAACATGTCATATCTGTTCGGATAAGACTAGTTCTCCAAGTATACTCCGATAAGTGGAAGAAAGCTCTATATGGGCAATTCCACTACATCGCCGATTGTTCTGTAAAGTTGTCCTGAAGATGACTGATGGACCCAATTACTATGCCCAAAAGTAATGTGTCACGAGTGAGTCTTAAATTTAGAAATTTGTAAAGCTGAAAACCCTTTGGCTAACAAGTAGAAATGTAGTAGAGGAGCCTCAGGTCGTATTTTCCAATGACTAGTTGAATGGATGTTTAATTCGAGCTTGCGAGGTTTATTTGTCATTTGATGTTTGGGTTTTCTAATGAAATGGGGTTTTTGCGATAAGGAATTGACAATATGAAATAGCAATTCAAACAAAGTAGAATCAACTAAGAAAGGTAATGAGTTAAGAAGTTGCATGAACTAAACTTCAAGAACTTAACGAGATGAACAACTAATCAATTAAAGACAAACTAGAGAATTGAACTTAAAGAGCTAATTGCGGGTAATAAATTGCAGAGAACTAATTGCATGAAAGAAATTGCGGATTAAAGAAAACTAGAACAAAACTTGGCTTAAGCACATGACTTGAAATGTAATGGAACAATTATAACAATTTGAAGAAAGTAAATGCTTGGAATAAAATTGTCCTAAATTAAACACCAAATCAATTCATCTCAAAACTTCCCTTCGCCATCACACGAAAGTTGAGTTATGAACCCCCTAGCTCAAAAATCAATGAAGGAAAGCTTATTTGCTCAGCTTACTAACTCTGCCTTTTCTGCTCTTCCTCATTGGTCAACCCGACCGATCAGGCCTTCCTCTGTTCGGTCACGGAACCGATCAGAGTCCTCCCTGTCCGATCAACACAATCGGATAGTAGCTGAAAGTGATCACCGATCATTTCCTCCTCGACAGGCTGATAAGCGATCGACCACGGAGACTCCCAGAACAACTTCGAGAACCCCTCTATGTAGCTCTGAAAGCTCCAGACGACGAAAACAAGCAATCAGAAAGGTTCGATCGATAACCAGCAGCTCCGGCGGAACCCCCACCTTAACTACTTCAGTTGCGGAAAATGATTAGCAAACTGAACCTAGAAACTTACCTCCGATGATCTGAAACTTGAGAAGAACGAATTGATGTGGCCGTCTCGCGATCAAAGAAAGAAAAAACAATGAAATCAATTATGAAATGGAAGAAAACGCGAAGAAAACTGGATCAGAAAACTCTGCTCCTACGCGACGCGACGACCCCGAGCGCGATGGAGGAATTCTGATTTAAAATGTCCCATTTGAAATTCAACGGCTGAGATTGTCCCGATCTCATCCAACGGTCGGATCTGCTCCGATCTAAACCAAACTCCCTAGATCTTGATCAATGGTCCTGATCTACTTGTCCTTAGCTCGGATCAACCAGATCTATGACGGATGGCTCAGATTTCTTTGATCTTCAAATGAGTGGTCTAGATCCTCTCGAGCTTGATCCAACGGTCGAATGATCTCTGATTTAGCCCATATTCTCATATCTTGATCCATTGACTTGATTAGCCCTATCCTGAACTCGGATTGATCAAAAGTTGATGAATGGCTCAGATCCAGCCATTCTCTTGAATGGACGGCTCATATTAACCCGCTGCTTGATCCCTTTGATCCGGATCCAATTCGGACTCAAGTTTGACCCAATTTGTTCTAGGTCCATGATCATTTGAAACCAACAAAAATGATATCCAAATTTAGTGCCAAAATATCTAAAATATACAAAGATTCGAATTAAAAGCCAAAATAGAGATAATTCATGAAACCTAATATAAATGCAAACTTAAGCATATAAAATGTGGATCAAACATTGATTTTAGAGCCTAAAATAATCAACAAAATGGTAATTATCAATGACATCTGGGAAGGAGTTAACACTCATTGATGTGCTCCACATTTCCGACATCAGGAAGAACCTAGTTTCTAGTTTAACACTTGTTAAGGGTGGCTTTAGACTAGTAGTCCTGCCAAATAATTTTGTACTTATGAAGAATGATGTCTTCGTAGATAAGGGATATTTAGAACAGAGTCTGTTCAAAATAGTTGCAATGACTGTACACCGTGAATTTGATGGTAATAAAATAAAAGCTTCGAGCACCGTTGCTGAGTGTTTTAATTTATGGCATGATCGACTTGGACATGTTAATAATAATAATACTCTGAAAAGTCTCATCAAATTAAATTTATTATCAAACGTTAATGTTGATGAAACGCACAAATGTGAAGTGTGTGAAAGCTAAGATGACAAGACTATCTTTTCATTCGGTCGAAAGGTCAACGACTCCTCTAGAATTGATACATAGTGATCTATGTGATTTAAAATTTATGCAAACTAGAGGAGGTAAAAAGTATTTTATTACTTTTATCGATGACTGCACGAGGTTCTGTTATGTCTTTCTTTTAAGAAGTAAAGATGAAGCCTTGGAGGCTTTCAGAACCTATAAAATAGAAGTTGAGAATTAACTTGATAAACGAATTAAAATAATTCGTAGCGATAGAGGTAGAGAATACGATGCACCGTTTGATGAGTTTTGTTCAGAATTTGGCATTATTTATTAGACACCGGCGCCATACTCACCTCAATCAAATGGTGTTACTGAACGTAAAAATCGGACACTATAGGAAATGATGAATGTCTTGTTGATAAATTCAAGCTTACCCCATAACTTGTGGGGGGAAGCTATATTATCGACAAATTACATTCTCAATAAAATCCCTCACAAGAAAAGTGATAAAACGTCATACGAACTATGAAAAAGTCGAGAGCCATCGTACAAAACTTGAAAGTGTGGGGGTGCTTGGCAAAGGTCGAAGTACTTAAGCCAAAGCAAGTAAAGATCGGACCTAAAACGTTCGATGCGATATTTGTCTGATATGCCCATAATAGTAGTGCACATTGTTTCATAGTTCACAAGTCATACATTCTTCATATTCGTGTGGGAACAACCATAGAATCTCGGAATGCAACATTCTTTAAAAATGTATTCCCAAATAAGAAGGGAAACATTCAAAGTGATTATAATGGAAGTTCTAACGAACAAGACGTTTCAGAACTTAGTTGTCGTAAAAGAACTATTGATGATCAAAGCTCAGAGCCACATCAGAGCAAATGGGCTAGAGTTGAGAAAACGTTCAGGCTGAACTTCATGACTTTTATGTCAGAAATGGACCCAAGAACATTAAGTGAAGCTCTCTCTAGTCCCGACACCCCATTATGGCAAGAGACTGTCAATAATGAAATCGAGTCAATCATGAATAATTATACTTGGGAATTAGTGGACCTTCCTACTGGTACTAAACCATTAGGTCGTAAGTGGATACTAAAACGCAAGTATAAAGCTGATGGATTAATTGACAAGTATAAGGCTAGACTTGTAGCCAAAGGATTCAAGCAAAAGGAAGCCCTTGACTACTTCGATACCTACTCACCTGTAACAAGGATTACGTCCATACGAGTGCTGATAGCCATCGCAATATTGTATGACCTTGAAATACATCAAATGGATGTTAATGTTAGTAGGAGCCCTAGAGCCAATTATGTGATGATTGACTAGGGACATTTTGTATCATATTCTATAATTAATAAAGGCATGATTAGTTATTATACTTACTATGTATTTGTGCCAAATAACTAAGTATAATAATATCCTTGGGTAGTAGGTTCATCTATATCATATCGATTGATTGAATCGATAGTGAGATGATATAGAGAACACTACTCTAAAACCATTCCTAGTCAAGTATTAATATTCAAGGATAATATTAATGCATGGAGACTAGCATGTAGGTCAACTGATGACTTGAGCTCACAAGTCATGGATATGTGATATCAAATTGACACATGGGTATACATTGGAGAATGTGTACTGAATTGACCCGCCATGAAAAAGTTTCATAGATTGTCATATGAGTGTCATAAACTTTCACATATGACTATTAGTATGAATAGTCCTTAGACTTGAAGTCACTACGGTTCCCTACATATGGAGTTATGTACTTTGGTATGGTCAAACGTCACCCGTAACAGGGTGGACTATAAAGGCGATCACTGGGTATGTAATGAATTATGCGAAGGGATGTGAGTGATGTAGATGGGATCTATCCCTCTCATATGATGAGAGTGATATCTGTGGGCCCCTTGATCGAGTAGGACTACTAAAACGCATGGTCATGCTCAAATGAGTCAATATGAGATATTGAGCTTATTTATTTGAGTGAGTCTACTCGGGGATCAAGAAACACAAGATTGACTAAGGATGACACGGTCTATGCCTCATTGGTCAATCTAGATATCGAGGATAGAAGGACAAGGTTATACATTATTATAGTCACGGAGGTTTAGTCGGATCTCGACTTTTCTTGTTACTTGGGTAGCAATGATGCATTGCTAGATGCCGCTCATTGCTTATGTGTCTAAAGTGGTTTAGACACATTGCCAACGTTACGAGAACCTATTGGATCACACACTAAGGACACGATTCTTCGGAAATTAATTGATCTTGGTTTGACTAAGATTTGATTCGAATTGGATTAATTGAGTTAGACTCAAGTGAATCCAATTAGATTATGGGATTGAGTCTAATTTGAGTTAGACTCAACCACTTAATTATGGATAATATTCATTAAAGGGTTTAATAAATATTATTTAAGAGGAAGGCTAAGAGATATTCTATTCATTAGATGAATAGAATATTAAGAGTCTCAAGGAATACCTAGAGGCTTGGTATTCATTTGGTTTTATTAGCATTAAGATGAGAGGAGCTCAAGGGAGATAGACCCTTGGTATTCATTAGATGAGTATAAATACCCCCCCTGTCAAAGGTTAGAGGGTGCATCTCTCTTCCTCTTCTTTCTTCCTCCTTGTCCATAACTCCCTAGTGGAGGTTCTTGTGCTTTGTGAACCATCCCAAGTTACTAGCACAACTAAGGTGATTCTTCTCCGAGGCGTAGATCATGTTCGTGTGGATACGCATAGAGGCACGGACACTTGAACGTACAAGAGATCCGGCGAACCAAAGGACTAGCGGGATAAGCGAAGGGCGCGCGACAAAGGTATTCCTATAAGATAGGAATTATAGATCACTTTGTATGAGTTTTTCTTTCGCATGGATCGCTCGAGGGATCTTATTTCCGCTGCAATTTTAAATATTTTTACCTATAGATCCCTACAGTTAAGACTACGTTCTTAAACGGTGAGTTGAAAGAAGAAATCTATATGGAGCAACTCGAGGGGTTCGTAGCTACAGGAAAAGGAAAAATATGTGTCGACTTGTTAAGTCGTTATACAGACTTAAACAAGCGCCTAAACGATAGAACGAAAAATTTGACAAAATAATGATGTTAAACGAATTCAAAATAAATGAATGTGACAAATGCATTTATGTTAAAACCACACCTAAAGGTCATGCAATCGTGTGTCTATACGTAGATGACATATTTATAATGGGGAGTAATCATGAGATAATCATGACCATAAAGAGAATGTTGACCAACAATTTTGATATGAAAAATATGGATCGAGCAGATGTTATATTGGGAATTAAAATTCTCAAGATATCTGATGGTATAGTTCTAACACAATCCCACTATGTAGAATCGATATTGAAAAAGTTCAATGCGTACGATCTCTCTACAGTGAAAATACCTATGGATCTAAGTCAACACTTAGTGAAAAATCATGGTGAACCCGTATCGCAATTGGAATATTCTCGGATAATAGGCATCTTAATGTATCTCATAAACTGCACACGCCCGGATATTGCCTATGCGGTCAACAAGCTGATTTATTTTACAAGTAATCCAAACGACACTCATTGGAAAGCACTGATGCGAGTTCTTAGATATTTAAAATATACTATGAACTACGAATTACATTATGGAAGATATCCCGCTGTCTTAGAGGGATACTATGATGCTAATTGGATATCAGATACAAAAGACTCAAAATCCACTAGTGGATATGTATTCACGATCGGTAGGGGAGCGGTATCTTGGAAGTCCACTAAACAAACGTGCATTGCTCGGTCAACTATGGAATCCGGGTTTATAACACTAGACAAAGCAGCTGAGGAAGCTGAATAACTACGGAACTTCTTAGAAGATATTCCGAGCTGGATGAAACTAGGCAGTGATAGTCAATCGGCGATTAGATGGGCACAGAGTAGTATGTATAATGGTAAGTCACGACATATACGTCGTAGACACAATACCATTAGGCAGTTGATCTCGAAAGGAGTGATTGGAATCGAATATGTTAAGCCCAAAGATAATTTGGCAGATCCTCTTATGAAGGGGCTAAATCGAGATCAAGTATATTGCTCACCAAGAGGAATGAGATTAAAAATTTACAACTAAAACGATTGTAGCGGTAACCCAACCTTGTTGGCTGGAGATCCCAAGATCTTGGTTCAATGGGACAACGAAGTGACAGAAGTTAATGTTGCCCCCAGGGCTATGGTGCAGCGGTAGGGTAACTAGTCATTAACCCAGGCATCCGCGGTTCGATCCCCAGCTACGGCGCATTTTGCAGGAATTTTTCCTACAAATGAGCCGCGAACCCTGAGACGCTGGGCTTCTAGACTGCCCACCGCGAGCGCTTCCCAATTTACCCTGGTGACCGATGGGAAACTTCCGTGGGGCCAGGTCGGTCACCCCAGGTTCAATTTGTCTGCTACCTGGTTCATCAGTTCAAGTCTATCCAAGTCCTAGAATGAATATGTTGTTAGTGATATGAGAGAAGTGTCCTAAGGCAATCGCCTTATGATTGTAAAACATCTATTTTAAAATAAATGATAATTCACTATTTGAGTATACATGCTTGTGTATTTGATTGGGATCTTAAACTCATCTACTGAATGTCCGCAATACAACTCACAGTATAAGAGAATTTGTGATGGGATCACAACTAGTGATTATCTCTAAATGTGCAAATGTGAAGTATTGAAAATATCCCTAGTCGATGAATTGATAAAAATGGACACTATCAATTCTGTTGAGACTAGCATGGGTTATTCTCTAATCAGCTGATTCTCACTGGCTGGTGACATTGGGATGTCCGGAGATAAACATGGATGCTAGTTATGGGAACTAGTTCATTGGAGTGACTAGCTGTAAGACTTCATATGGTAATCTATATAGATATGTCAATGAAGATCTTAATGCGGCTTAAGTGCGATGTTCCTTTGACTTGCGGTGTTCAAGTCATCTTGGTCATGGAGACTTATACTTTAACATCTTAAGCAAGCATCTCCAAGGAGGTGTGGACCCAGGATGATTGGGTGTAAGCCGAAGTGCCCGAAGATGTTTGAACAGCCTACAAAGGATTCACCACTCCTTGCGAGGAGATGTATACCCAGGCCTATCGTCGGATTGTTACTCAAAATCTCTGGCCAGAGTACATCATGTTAAGAGTGCAAGTCTCTTAAATACATGAGAGTAACTAGAAATCCAAAGGACGAGAAAGACACTACTTGGGCTAGGTGTGACGTAGTCAGCCTAGTGGGAACTGACACAAATAGATCGTGTCCTGAACCAAGTGGGTATAAGATGGTGAAGAGAATGAAGCATGATTCATTAGAGCTGCTGAAGGGTTTCAGAATAATTTCTTCTGAGGTCAAACCGTTGATCTTTCGATTAATTGGGGGTCATGATGTACTACTAGGTGCCACTCATGATCGTTCTATAATTTGTTGATTATAGACGACCAACATAAATCGAAAACCTATTTAGTCACACGCACTATGAGTAATCCGAGGGATTTAAAACGAGTTGAAAATTGGTTTTTCCGATCAAGAGAAATAAGTCGAATCTGAGTTAATCAGAGGCGCAATGGAAGCTAAAATTGGCTAAGTCTTTTAAAGGCTTATTGGGTGAATTAAATGAGTTTAATTCGCGTTGGTTCGGCTCGGTTTGGGCCGGCCAAAGAGGGTGCCAACCCTCCTTGGTTGGCCGGCCACCTAAAGGGAGAAAAACCAATTAATTTTGGTTTAATTAATAAAACAAATCTAGCACGATTTGTTTTTTAAATTATGGATAAATAAATTTGTATAAAGAAATTTATATAAATAAATTTATAGAAATTTATTCTTTTTATAGAAGTTAAAATAATCCATGAATTGGTTTATTTTAATTTTATAAAATCAATTATGAATTGATTTTTCCATAATAAGAAAATTTATAAATTTCTTATAAAATTTATTTCATAATAAAAGGAGAGATTAATTAGTTTTATTATAAAGTTAGTTGTAATAAAACTTGGTTTAGACGGAATAATTCATAAGAGAATTTATAGGATAAATTTCTTATGATAATTAATTAGTTTTATTATAAAGTTATTTATAATAAAATTCATAAGAGAATTTATAGGATAAATTTCTTATGATAACTAATTAGTTTTATTATAAAATTAGTTATAATAAAACTTGGTTTAAATGGAATAATTCATAAGAGAATTTATAGGATAAATTTCTTATAATAATTAATTAGTTTTATTATAAAGTTAGTTATAATAAAATTCATAAGAGAATTTATAGGATAAATTTCTTATGATAACTAATTAGTTTTATTATAAAGTTAGTTATAATAAAACTTGGTTTAAACGGAATAATTCAGAAGAGAATTTATAGGATAAATTTCTTATGATAACTAATTCCGTTAATTCTGTTAATTCGGTTAAGAGGAGACTTGGTAAGGGAGAAGCAACTATATAAGGAACCATAGGCAAGCCTTGGATTCCTAAGATTTTGATAATCGAAATAGAGCTCTCCCTCTCTCTCTTCTCTTCTCTCCTCCTTCCCCCTCCCTTCCATTAGGGCCGGCGGCCACCCTAGCTCCATTAGGGCCGGCGCCCAACCTACACCAAGGCAAGGTGTTGCCGTGAGCTTCAAGGAGAAGAAGAAACCAACCAAGAAGAAGAAGAAGCGGATCACATCTCCCTCTCTCTCGGAATTCGATTCCTTTACTTCGTTGGTTAGTTTCCTTTTCTTCTCTTGATCTTCTTTGTTGTGCCTATAGAGAATCTAGTAGTTCTCATCGGCACAAAACTCGTGACTTTGCGAAGTCATCCCGAAGAGAACTCGGCGTGGACGCGAATAGAGGCGGAGCTTCTAAGGGACGCTACGGTTGGATCTCATCCCTTACTTCGAGTTACGAGAGGTATAATGTAAATTAGTTTACTTTTCCGCAAAGTTTTATTTTATGATTATGTCAACACACCATGAGATTGCATGCTAGATACGAAGTTAAAATAATTTATGAAATTATTTTATGTAAATTCTTCTGCTGCACGTAAAAATTTAAAATTTTACGAACTCGTATCCTTGTCGACATGCACCCGGTCCCAACAGTGGTATCCGAGCCGGTTAGTGTTCGACTTAATCATATAATTGTTTTGTGGAAAACTTTGTCATGATCTCAATTTCGGAAAAAAAATTTCAATTATGGAAACTTTCAAATTATAATAAATTTTAGATTTAGGAATTTCAAAGTTTGGAAATCCTCATGAAATTTCGTAAACGTTTGAAATTTTCTATTTTCTGAAATTTTATAATAATTTCGAAAACTTCCCATCTTTGGAAACTTTCCAATTTTGGAAATTTTTCTATTTTAGAAATTTTCCAATTTTTGGAAATATGTAAGTTTTCTTTGTACCGGAAACTTACAATTATTCTGAAAACCTAATTTTGAAATCTCGCAATTTTGGGCACTTTCTTTTAAGAAAGTCTAGACAAATTCATGGACAGTTAATTGACAATTAAATTTGAATTGGTTTTTAAATTGACAACAAAATTCTTTATTTTGGATTGAGCCTCGGGGAGTCGTCCAATTTAAAGTTAGTTGTTGTAATTTAATTTCCCAATTTTAATTGAAATTGCCATGTTTGATTTGGATTGAGCCTCGGGGAGCCGTCCAATTAGATTTACAACACATTACTTTTCTTTGGGTATCTGAGCCTCGGAGAGCCACCCTTAGAAAACAATTTATTGTAATTAATTAAATCCATGAATAAAATATGTTTAAGAGGTGATGCTCTTACATATTGTTGTCTCCAAAATTAATTAGGAAAATGGTTTCCTATAGAGTTTCTTAAATGAGATTTTCATGAAAATAATATGTAGTTGAATTAAGGGATTTGTCTCTTAATTTAATCAGATTTGATTTAGAGAAATCAAAGTCTTGAACATATTATTTCCGAAATTAATTATGACAATTTAAGAAATTGTTTCCCAAAACAATTCCTTTAATTAAGTATGAAATGGAATTAGGAAATCCGGTTCCTAATTCAATTAATGAGACTTGATAACTTAAGTCACATACATACTTAATTAAGGAAATCGTTAGTCATGACATAATTCTATGTCATGAATGTGCTTACAAAAGAAAGGATGAGACCCAAAACCCCTTACAAAATATTAAGGCCAACACCTTCCATTTGTAGCGACCCGCCTTCTCTGCCTTAGACGGATCGTTACTTTTATCTACTTCTTGGCTCTAATGCACGATTAAAAATGCGGAACTTCTTTTTTTTTCTTTTAAACAATGATATTCTAACTCTAATAGTCATGCATGATACCATGGTACACTTCTTTACATCTATAGGCCTTTTCTGCAATGGTACCAGTCGACTGCTATCTGACCAGTCGACTGGTATCGGCCACAGAAAGTTTCTGGGCGCGGCACCAGTCGACTGGCCTCTTGGCAGTCGACTGGTGTATCGGACAGAAGCTACTGTTCGATAGGGCAGTCGACTGGTTCTGAACCAGTCGACTGGCACGCCTGAAATCTGAAAATTCAGATTCGAAACTTGTTTCAAAACTCCACCAAACCTATACTTTCGAGCCATACAAAATCATGACACCATTTCTATACTCTATACCAGTTTTCTAAACAATTTAGCCAATCAAAACGAATCCATAAACTTGAAATTAGGACTTTTGCGGAATTTAGCAAGTTATGAAAATCTATATAAACTTTAAGCTAGAGTTTGTACCAAACTTAACTTCTAACCATTGAAACTCATCACATAAAATTCTGTAACATCGCTAAGGCATTATGAAATGAGAAAGCAACTTTTCTAAACATATTTAAGCAATAAAAACTTGATTCAAAGGGGAATTAGTACTATCTTGGCACATGCATCAATATCTCCAACAAAGTATCAATATTCCAAACTACTCACACTTCTACTCATCCAATGCAATCATAAGGATATGTATGCTAAATGAAATGACATGGAATCTTTACTCTAAGAAATTGAGCATGTAAAACTATCCAAAGCTTAAATGTTCGCTAAACTCCATAAAGCAATAACTTGGAATTTGAATAAACTAAAACATTGTAATTCAAATAACTAAATTGTCTCGTCTCAAGGATCTCTCCAAAATCAGCCACCACACACACTTTACTCAGCACCGCCTCGTCGCCTTCCTTCAAAATTGCTTGCCTTTACCTTTATCTGCAGTAAGAGGAAATGCAACTAGTAAGCAAAAAGCTTAGTAAGTACTATCTAGCTCACAAAATCTCGAAAAGTGCAAATATGCTTCTTGAACAATATGAAATCACATGAGACACTTCTTATGCTTGAAGGAAACACTAAGAACATGTATAACTCGAAAACATGCATACTCAAGCATTAATAAATCTTAACTCACTTTTCTTGGCTTAACTTGAAACTTTAGCAATTCTTTAACTTAAAATCTTTCTTTAACTCTTTGAAAACTTTCTTAAACTTTAGAAAACTTTGCTAAAGCATATACTTGAAAATAATAATAACTTGGATCCACTTAAGACGTAAGTACCATCTTATGCGCGTTCCCTAAAAGGTTGGGGTAGCGAGCCACCAATCCTAATAGAGCAGACCTTGGTCTACCAAGGCCAAGACCTTGGAATTGGACACCTAAATTTCTTTAACGACGCCCTTGGACGCCGGGTACTGGCCTTATAAAATAAAATAGCTTTTCTTTCTTTTCTTTCTTATCTTTAAATGCCTTGGCATTTTAATGAGCACCTTGTGTGCTAAAATCCCTAAGTCTTGACTTTTGGGGATTTCTTAAGGCCTTGGCCTTTTCTTTTCTTATCTTTATGTTCTCTTTTCTTTTCTCATAGCTTTTCTTGGACCCTAAACTCACATAGAGTACCAAATCAAACATATATAAGCATATAATGAACTAAGATCACATGCAAAAACTTAAACAAAAAGGAAATATCTCTTTTAAAAACTTTTAAAGGAAATTCTTGCGGAAAAACCGCCTCTTACTGCAGGTGAGCAGTACTTACATTGATATCTTGGACTTACAACCGAAATTGAGGTCTAGGGCTCGTGAGAAACGTGAGATCTCCATGAACCGTTCGCGCCTACGCGGTCTTCTCGTCGAGACGGACGAAACATTCCGTCTCCTTGGTTCCCTCTTGGCCGGCGCCCCCTTGGAAGAGGAGAGGAAGGCTTGGGAAGTGGCGTGCGTGCGTGAGGAAGAAGAGTGTCGCGCGGCTAGGGTGAGGAAGAGAGAAACCAAAAATCTAATTTCCTCTCTTAACTTATCTATTTATACTATCTTTATGAAAAGAATCGTAACTACTCTATAAATATATTTCTCTCCATCTTTTTTTGTGCTTGATACCCTAGCCCAGCCGGTCGCGCTCGCGCCTGGTCTCCTGGTGGTCGTGGGTTCGAACCCCCTGCTGCCCTTAAACGTTTTTCTTTTTTTAAAATACTAAACGGACTCGGAAAATTCCATAAAAATATTCTAAAAATCCCTAAAAATATCTAGAATATTTCTAAACCATTTTTAAATAATTCTAAGGACTTTAAGAACTAAAAATGGGAATATCTAGGCGTTACACCATTAATATGGTTAGAATCAGAGTTTTGTTTCTCGTTTGGGTTGATGGACACATCCATGCCCGACTTGAACCTCAATATGTTCAAACCATAGAATTAGTTTATGAATAATATAGTTGGAGTCAGAGGTCAATCCTTAGTTTTGTTTGTTGGACACATCTAAGCCTGACTAAACGATTGAATGAGCTCCAACCATATTAAAACTATTTCTTGATTAATGGGTCAGCCTTAAGCTTGGAGCATCGATTTGTTGTGCCACAGCCAAGGTCGATGTAAAGAGAGGTGCAGTTGGGTGCTATGTATAATGATACATACTTGTTAATGAGTTAACAACCCAATGATTTATGCAAACATTCAATTAGTTGATAGCATAAAGTGATAGTTACATATATGTGATGTGTAATCGGTAAAATTACCTACCTTCATAGCTAAGAAAAACTTGATGGCCACAGCCATGGTGGTTCTTATCTATGGTTGGATATCAACATATTTGGAGATGTTCCTACGATCTCCCGAATTGATAATAAGGGTGATTCAATTCGTAAAATAAATAAGATTTAATTTATGTATGATGATACATTCTTTAATAAATCTTCTCACATAATCTCAATTTGTATTTCTACGTTAATCACTCGATCATGTCTTCTCTGAATTTGCGTTCCATCTTGGACACCAATAAACTGACTGGGCCTAACTTCATGGACTGGCTTCGAAACCTGAGGATAGTCCTCAAGGCAGAGAAGATTGCTTATGTCCTTGAAGAACTACTTCCCTCAAATCCTCCAGCAGATGCAACTCCAGACCAATTGGTGGCCTATCAGAAACATGTGATCGATTCTGAACTTGCAAGTTGCATCATGCTAGCTTCTATGGTACCTGAGCTGCAAAAGCAGCATGAACTTATGGATGCTTATACCATCATCTTCCATCTTAATGAGTTGTTTGAAGAGCAGGCGAGATCCGAAAGGTTCGAAGTCTCTAGACTCCTCTTCACCACCAAGATACAGGAAGGCACTTCTGCCTCGCAGTTTGTGCTAAAGATGTTGGGGTACATTGAGCGACTGAACACACTCGGTTTTGCAATGGATCATGAACTAAGTATTGACTTAATTCTGAGTTGTTTGCGCAAAAGTTATTCACAATTTGTGATGAACTATCGGATGAACAAGCTAGAAACTACCATTCCTGAGTTAGTCAACCTGCTGAAGTCTGTAGAGCCTTCTGTAAAGCAGGATCAAAAGGCGGTTCTGTTAGTTGGTTCCTCGAAGAAAGGTTCTAAAAGGAAGGCCAAAGAACAGAATAAAGGAAAGAAGAAAAAGGCCAAAAAGACTGAAAAGAAACCAAAAGGCACTTGCCATCATTGTGGCAAGGAGGGTCACTGGCGAAGAAATTGCAAGGTTTATCTTGAGTCCTTGAAGAAGAATGCATCCGATGCTCCATCCTCTTCAGGTATCTTCGTTATTGAATGTCACTCTATTTCCTCTAATACCTGGGTACTTGATACTGGGTGTAGCTCACATATATGTAATGACATACAGGGGCTAAGGAATAGAAGAAGACTCGTCAAGGGAGAAGCGGATTTGCGAGTTGGAAATGGAGCAAAGATTGCTGCTGTTGCCATCGGAACATATTTGCTAAAGCTCCCGACTGGACGTGTCTTAGAATTGGATAATTGTTATTTCGTTCCTTCGTTAATAAAGAACATTGTATCTATTTCATGTTTGAATGAAAAGGGTTATCATTTAACTTTTAGTAGCAATTGTTGTTACATAACTTTAAATGGCGTTCTTTATGGGAATGGAATTTTGTGCAATGGCATCTACACGTTAGATTTATCCAGTGACGTTTTCAATATCGAAGTTAGCAATAAACGTGCTCGAATAGATAATCGAATAGACTCCTACACGTGGCATTGTCGTCTTGGCCATATAAGTAAGAAACGCATGACCGAATTACACCGATGTGGAATTCTGGAATCATTTGAACCCGGTTCATTTGATACATGCGAATCATGCTTAAAAGGCAAGATGACCAAATTACCCTTTTCCGGAAAAGGTAATCAAGTGGGAGAGTTGCTTGGTCTAATACATACTGATGTATGTGGACCAATGTCAACTCATGCACAAGGAGGCTATTGCTACTTCATCACCTTTATCGATGATCACTCACGATTCGGGTATGTGTTCTTGATGAAACACAAATCTGAAGCCTTTGAGAAATTCAAAGAGTTCAGAAATGAAGTAGAGAAACAGCTTGGCAAAAGTATTAAGATACTTCGATCCGATCGGGGTGGTGAATACTTAAGTCAAGAGTTTCAAGATTATCTTAGGGACAATGGGATATTATCCCAATGGACTCCGCCGTATACACCACAGCATAATGGTGTATCTGAGAGGCGCAACCGAACCTTGATGGACATGGTTAGGTCAATGATGAATCATACGACTCTTCCAAAATCCTTTTGGGGCTATGCACTTAAGACAGCTGTTTACTTGCTAAACAGAGTCCCGACCAAGGTAGTCTCTACTACTCCATATGAGATATGGAATAGTAAGAAACCCCACTTAACTCACCTTAAGATATGGGGTTGTCCTGCTTATGTGAAGCGGATTGTATCAGACAAATTGGATGCTAAGTCTGATAAATGTCTATTTATTGGATACCCTAAGGAAACGAAGGGTTACCAATTCTATCATCCCTTGGAACAAAAGGTGTTTGTTTCAAGGCATGCTGTATTTCTAGAAAAAGAATTTCTTTTACAAGAAAACAGTGGGAGTGGCATTGAACTTGATGAAGTTCAAGAAACTTCAATAGACATGACAGAGACACCTAGTCTAGACCCACAACCAATAACTCATAATGATGAGCTATCAGTTGAACCTAAAACTACACCACCTCTTCGTAGATCTGATAGGACACGCAATATTCCAGAGAGATACGGATTTCTCGTAAGTGAATCGAACGACGTGTTACTCATAAGCGATGACGAACCTATCAGTTATGAAGATGTTCTGAAAAGTTCAGAAAAGGACAAATGGCTTGAGGCCATGAAGTCGGAAATGGATTCCATGTACGAAAATCAAGTATGGGACTTGGTTAAACCACCTGAAGGGATTAAGCCCATAGGGTGCAAGTGGGTTTTCAAGAAGAAAACCGACATGGAAGGTAATGTTGTTACCTTTAAGGCTAGATTAGTGGCAAAAGGATATTGTTAGAAGCAAGGAATTGATTATGACGAAACCTATTCGCCAGTAGCTATGCTTAAATCCATTCGGATGCTCCTAGCCATAGCAGCTCATTATGATTATGAGATATGGCAAATGGATGTGAAAACAGCTTTCCTTAACGGAAACCTACTTGAAGATGTATACATGATACAACCTGAAGGTTTCACATCGGTTGATAAAACCAAAGTATGCAAGCTTCGACGATCCATATATGGACTGAAGCAAGCATCTAGGAGCTGGAACATCCGTTTTGATGAGACAATCAAAGAGTTTGATTTCTCACAAAATCCTGACGAACCTTGTGTGTACAAGAAGGTTAGTGGGAGTGCAGTCGTATTCCTAGTATTATATGTCGATGACATCTTACTTATAGGAAACGATATATCAGTCTTACAGACAGTTAAAATTTGGTTGTCCAAAACTTTCTCCATGAAAGACCTGGGAGAAGCAACCTATATCCTTGGGATTAGAATCTATAGAGATAGATCGAAAAGGTTGCTTGGTCTTTCGCAGTCTACATATATAGACCGAGTACTAAAAAGGTTTAGCATGTCGGAATCCAAGAAAGGTTACCTTCCCATCAGGCATGGGATCAACCTTTCAAAGTCTATGTGTCCGCGCACAGAAGACGAGAGGATTTGCATGAACAAGTTTCCCTATGCATCCGCGATAGGATCTATCATGTATGCTATGTTGTGTACTAGGCCCGATGTATCGTATGCTTTGAGCGTCACAAGCAGATACCAGTCGGATCCAGGAATGGATCATTGGGCGGCTGTCAAGACAATCCTCAAGTACTTAAGAAGAACTAAGGATGTGTTCCTAATATATGGAGAAGGAGATATGGTAATACGTGGGTATACAGATGCCAGTTTCCAGACAGATAAGGATGACTCCAAATCTCAGTCTGGATACGTATTTATTTTGAATGGAGGCGCAGTAAGTTGGAAAAGTTCAAACAAGACACCGTAGCGGATTCCACCACGGAAGCGGAATATATCACAGCTTCGGAAGCAGCAAAGGAAGCAGTCTGGATCAAGAAGTTCGTCTCCAAACTTGGCGTGGTTCCAACCATTGATGATGCAGTGCCGGTTTACTGCGACAACAATGGAGCTATTGCACAAGCAAAGGAACCAAGGTCTCATCAGCGATCCAAACACGTGCTTCGCCGCTATCATCTGATCAGAGAGATTATAAGTAGGAATGACATACAAATTGAGAAAATTCCCACTAAAAGGAATTTAGCAGATCCTTTAACAAAGGCCTTCCCTCAGAGCAAGTTTGAGGGTCATGTTAGAGCTTGTGGTATTGGATACCGTAGCGATTGGCATTAGGCCAAGTGGGAGTTTGTTAGTGATATGAGAGAAGTGTCCTAAGGCAATCGCCTTATGATTGTAAAACATCTATTTTAAAATAAATGATAATTCACTATTTGAGTATACATGCTTGTGTATTTGATTGGGATCTTAAACTCATCTACTGAATGTCCGCAATACAACTCACAGCATAAGAGAATTTGTGATGGGATCACAACTAGTGATTATCTCTAAATGTGCAAATGTGAAGTATTGAAAATATCCCTAGTCGATAAATTGATAAAAATGGACACTATCAATTCTGTTGAGACTAGCATGGGTTATTCTCTAATCAGCTGATTCTCACTGGCTGGTGACATTGGGATGTCCGGAGATAAACATGGATGCTAGTTATGGGAACTAGTTCATTGGAGTGACTAGCTGTAAGACTTCATATGGTAATCTATATAGATATGTCAATGAAGTTCTTAATGCGGCTTAAGTGCGATGTTCCTTTGACTTGCGGTGTTCAAGTCATCTTGGTCATGGAGACTTATACTTTAACATCTTAAGCAAGCATCTCCAAGGAGGTGTGGACACAGGATGATTGGGTGTAAGCCGAAGTGCCCGAAGATGTTTGAACAGCCTACAAAGGATTCACCACTCCTTGTGAGGAGATGTATACCCAGGCCTATCGTCGGATTGTTACTCAAAATCTCTGGCCAGAGTACATCATGTTAAGAGTGCAAGTCTCTTAAATACATGAGAGTAACTAGAAATCCAAAGGACGAGAAAGACACTACTTGGGTTAGGTGTGACGTAGTCAGCCTAGTGGGGACTGACACAAATAGACCGTGTCCTAAACCAAGTGGGTATAAGATGGTGAAGGGAATGAGGCACGATTCATTAGAGCTGTTGAAGGGTTTCAGAATAATTTCTTCTGAGGTTAAACCGTTGATCTTTCGATTAATTGGGGGTCATGATGTACTACTAGGTGCCACTCATGATCGTTCTATAATTTGTTGATTATAGACGGCTAACATAAATTGAAAGCCTATTTAGTCACACGCACTACGAGTAATCCGAGGGATTTAAAACGAGTTGAAAATTAGATTTTCCGATCAAGAGAAATAAGTCGAATCTGAGTTAATCAGAGACGCAATGGAAGCTAAAATTGGCTAAATCTTTTGAAGGCTTATTGGGCGAATTAAATGAGTTTAATTCGCGTTGGTTCGGCTCGGTTTGGGTCGACCAAAGAGGGTGCCAACCCTCCTTGGTTGGCCGGCCACCTAAAGGGAGAAAAACCAATTAATTTTGGTTTAATTAATAAAACAAATCTAACACGATTTGTTTTATAAATTATGGATAAATAAATTTGTATAAAAAAATTTATATAAATAAATTTATAGAAATTTATTCTTTTTATGGAAGTTAAAATAATCCATGAATTGATTTATTTTAATTTTATAAAATCAATTATGAATTGATTTTTCCATAATAAGAAAATTTATAAATTTCTTATAAAATTTATTCCATAATAAAAGGAGAGATTAATTAGTTTTATTATAAAGTTAGTTATAATAAAACTTGGTTTAAACGGAATAATTCATAAGAGAATTTATAGGATAAATTTCTTATGATAATTAATTAGTTTTATTATAAAGTTAGTTATAATAAAATTCATAAGAGAATTTATAGGATAAATTTCTTATGATAACTAATTAGTTTTATTATAAAGTTAGTTATAATAAAACTTGGTTTAAACGGAATAATTCATAAAAGAATTTATAGGATAAATTTCTTATGATAATTAATTAGTTTTATTATAAAGTTAGTTATAATAAAATTCATAAGAGAATTTATAGGATAAATTTCTTATGATAACTAATTAGTTTTATTATAAAGTTAGTTATAATAAAACTTGGTTTAAACGGAATAATTCATAAGAGAATTTATAGGATAAATTTCTTATGATAACTAATTCCGTTAATTCGGTTAAGAGGAGACTTGGTAAGGGAGAAGCAACTATATAAGGAACCATAGGCAAGCCTTGGATTCCTAAGATTTTGATAATCGAAATAGAGCTCTCCCTCTCTCTCTTCTCTTCTCTCCTCCTTCCCCCTCCCTTCCATTAGGGCCGGCGGCCACCCTAGCTCCATTAGGGCCGGCGCCCAACCTACACCAAGGCAAGGTGTTGCCGTGAGCTTCAAGGAGAAGAAGAAACCAACCAAGAAGAAGAAGAAGCGGATCACATCTCCCTCTCTCTCGGAATTCGATTCCGTTACTTCGTTGGTTAGTTTCCTTTTCTTCTCTTGATCTTCTTTGTTGTGCCTATAGAGAATCTAGTAGTTCTCGTCGGCACAAAACTCGTGACTTTGCGAAGTCATCCCGAAGAGAACTCGGCGTGGACGCGAATAGAGGCGCAGCTTCCAAGGGACGCTACGGTTGGATCTCGTCCCTTACTTCGAGTTGCGAGAGGTATAATGTAAATTAGTTTACTTTTCTGCAAAGTTTTATTTTATGATTATGTCAACACATCATAAGATTGCATGCTAGATACGAAGTTAAAATAATTTAGGAAATTATTTTATGTAAATTCTTCCGCTGCACGTAAAAATTTAAAATTTTACGAACTCGTATCCTTGTCGACATGCACCCGGTTCCAACATATGTGTTGTCCTACCACTGTAGTGAGGTTAAGCTTATACTTTTAATAACTTCTATACCTTTATAAGGTGGAGTATGGTGGTATACTCTTGGTAGAGCATCACCTATATGAGTATGAAGATAAACCACTTCAATGAAACACTCATGAATCCAAGATGGTGCCCATGGCCAAAACGAAACCAACCATGAGAACCAAAATTAGGTAAGATAAGTCACTGTGTGGGTGCTATTTTCTTAGTATACATAAACATCTGAGCAGTTCAAGACATCACATTCATGTCGTAGCTAGTATGCTCGATAGCATTCCACTATGGAAGGTTTAAAGTCACAAACTACCTCTCCCGATGCATGGACTTATCAATTGGACTCTTGTAAAGTGTCAGCATGCATACATGCATTAATTTGCATTCATGTCAGGGATTGTTGGATATTCGGTGCTTAAACAAAAAAATAATTAAGACCAAATACAATTTTGCAAAGGAAAATTGAGATGCCATCAATCGATGAAAGTCAAAATTGACTTCAAAAACAAAATTTATGTTTCGCGTAGATGAATTTAGATTATTAATTTGCTCAAAACCGATTACGGGTGAATGAGAAATTAATTGTTTAAAATTAGCCCAACATTTGCATAAAAGGAAGTAGATGGGGATTAGTTCCACATCTAAAATTTTCAAAGGGATTTACTTCCTTATATGTGTTCCTGTGTTAATGGAATTAAAAAGAAACACAGGTGATCTCTTCTCACAAGCGACCAGGTGCTCGCACCTGCGAGCCCGCCACCCGCCACGTGCACAATGGGTGCTTTGTTGGTGCACTTTGCACTTCGCATCGTCGCGAGGAGCTTAAATTTATACTCTAGGTGACATGATGTTGGGTTCTCCCGGCGACATAAACACAAAATGTAGAAGAAACAAGAACCCTTGAGCGATCCATGCGAAAGAAAATTTGTACAAAGTTCATCTATCTAATAGATCTATCTACAGTGTATACCTTTGGAGCGTGCCCTTACGTTATCCCGCTCGTCCAAGTGCCGCCGGATCTCTTGCACGTTCAAGCGTCCGTGCCTCTATGCGTATCCACACGGACATGATCTCTCAACTTCGGGAAGAACTACCTTAGTTGTGCTAACAACTTGAGGTAGTTCACAAGACCACCAAGAACCCAAAAGGGTTTCGTCCAAGGGAGAAGAGAAAGAAGAGAGGAAGGGAAGAAGGGAAAAGCACTTGTTGGTGCAGGAAGCACCATATCGAACCTTGTTTTGATATTGGCAAAGGATTCAAAGTTAAGTACTATTTGTGATCTAATGTGCTCATTAAGTGTGAAGGAAACAAAGTCCTAGCGAAGGGCTGCTAGGCACCTGGCGAAGGACTGCCAGGAAATAAAGTCCTAGCGAAGGGCTGCTAGGCACCTGGCGAAGGATTGTCAGGAAACAAAGTCCTAGCGAAGGGCTGCTAGGCACCTGGCGAAGGACTGCCAGGAAACAAAGTCCCGGCGAAGGACTGCTAGGCATCGAAACCCTAAGACCTGGCGAAGGGCTGCTGGGCACCTAGCGAAGGGCTGCTAGGAGTCAAAGTCCTAGCGAAGGGCTGCTAGGCACCTGGCGAAGGACTTCCAGGAAACAAAGTCCTAGCGAAGGGCTGCTAGGCACCTGGTGAAGGACTGCCAGGAATTGAAGACCCGGCAAAGGGCTGCTGGGCAAAAGTCCAACCGGAGGAGCCGGTTGGCAAAAGGTAAACTCTCCTGAGAGGAGTAGGTGAGGAAGTGTTCCCCGTCGAGGGAACAGTAGGTGTCGGTTCAACCTAGGGTTCCATTTGGGAGACCCAAAGTCAGAACCAAGACAACTATGGCTGTAAAAACTGATGTATTTTCTTGCCTTGTTTGTTGTGGAACTAACCTTGGATGCAGGGACCAAAGGAACGTGTTTCTGCAGCTTAGAACGCCCCAAAGGAGAGGGGCAGCAGCTGGGCTGGGCGCCCGGGAGGTCTCGGGCGCCCAAGGTCAAAGCCACACGAGCAGTTGAGCAAAAGATTGCTTCGGAAGCTCACTAGGCCAGGCACCCTCAAGCTCCCGGGCGCCCCCAGTGTCCCGGGTGCCCTGGATGCCTCGGGCGCCTTGGGTCCAAGCCAACCAAGAGATCGTAGCAAGTTCAGCCGAGAAGCCAGCAGACCAAGTCAACCGGGGCGCCCCCAGAGTCCCGGGCGCCCCCGTCAGCTCCGAGCCCAATTTTGGAGGGATAAGCTCTGACCGAGCTACGGATGAGAGTTCTCGGATCCGAAGGCACATGTCAGGCGCCCCAGCGTCCCAGGCACCCCCAGCGTCCCGGGCGCCCCCAGGAGTAGTATTAAAGGGGTTTGACCCCTAAGGCTTCAGAATCAACTTTTTCAATGCCTCTACGCTCTTCGACTCAAGCGCTCTGCTCCGGAAACCTCTCATCTCGAGATTCAAGCGCCGACGATGACCCTCTGCTCCGAAGTACGATCCACACCGGGCGTTGGTAAGAAGAGTCTAATTTTATTTACTGCACTACAAAGGTAACATTTTCTGTAAATATTTGCGCACATATAGAATTTCCCGCAGTAAACGATCAAGGACCGTGGGCCATGGAGTAGGAGCCGACCGCGACTCCGAACCAAGTAAAAGTGCTTGAGTTCTTGTGCTGTGCTTGTTTAAATTTCCGATGCGCATTCTCTTCTCAAATCCGAAACGTTTTCACGATATTCACCCCCCCTCTATCGTGTTTTCTCGATCCAACAGCACTCTCATCCAAAGTCACAAGACCCTCTTTTATACTCATCCCATGAATATGAAGAGGTTTGTGTCTCTTTGGCTTCTCTCCATTAAAGCCAATAAAGAGCACATCTTTCCATGTGACTCTTCATCTTCTCTTTATTCAATGAAGAGAGACATTTCTCTTTCCTTCATTAAACAATTAAATGAATTAACTTCTCCCATAATTCTGACCAGGCCTCTCGGGCTCCCAACCAGGTCTCCCGAGCAAGTCCCCGAGCTCCCGACCAAGTCCCCGAGCTCCCGACCAAGTCTGCCGAGCTAGTCTCTCGAGCTCTCGACCGGGTCTCCCGAGCTCCTGACTCGAGCTCCTGACCGGGTTTCCCGAGTTCCTAACTCGAGCTCCCGAGTTCCTAACTTGAGCTCCTGACCGGGTCTCCTGAGTTCCTAACTCGAGCTCCTGAGTTCCTAACCCGAGCTCCCAATCAGATCTCCCAAGCTCCTGACCCGAGCTCCCGAGTTCCCAACTCGGGCTCCCGATCAGACCTCCCGAAGCATCATGTCCATAGTGTGTGACCCAATAGGTTCTCGTGATGTTGGCAATGTGTCTAAACCGCTTTAGACACATAAGCAATGAGCGGCATCTTGCAATGCATCATTGCTACCCAAGTAATAAGAAAAGTTGAGATCCGACTTAACCTCCGTCACTATGATAATGTATGACCTTGTCCTTCTATCCTTGATATCTAGATTGACCAATGAGGCATAGACTGTGTCATCCTCAGTCAATCTTTGTGTTTCTTGATCCCCGAGTAGACTCACTCAAACAAATGAGCTCAATATCTCATATTGACTCATTTGAGCATGGCCATGTGTTTTATCAGTCCTACTCGATCAAGGGGCCCACAGATATCACTCCCGTCATATGCGAGGGATAGATCCCATCTACATCACTCACATCCCTCCACATAATTCATTACATATCCAATGATCGCCTTTATAGTCCACCCTGTTACGGGTGACGTTTGATGATACCAAAGTACATAACTCCTTATGTAGGGAACCGTAGTGACTTCAGGTCTAAGGGCTATTCATACTAATAGTTACATGAGAAAGTTTATGACACTCATATGACAATCTATGAAACTTTCTCATGGCGGGTTAATTCAATACACATTCTCTAATGTATACCCATATGTCAATTTGATATCACATATCCATGACTTGTGAGCTCAAGTCACCAATTGACCTACATGCTAGTCTCCATACATTAATATTGTCCTTGAATATTAATGTTTGACTAGGAATGATTTAGTGTAGTGTTCTCTACATTATCTCACTATCGATTCAGCTAATCGATATGATGTAGATAAGAACCTACTACCCAAGGACATTATTATACTTAGTTATTTGACACAAACAATAAAGTAAGTATAATAACCAAACATGCATTTATTAATGATAGAATATGATACAAAAAGTCCCAAGTCAATCATCACATAATTGGCTCTAGGGCTCCTACTAACACATGACACTCGGGTGATATGTCGGTGATGTGGCAGTGCCTACGTGGTGCTCGGGTGACGTGGCATGTGATGTGACAGTGCCTGCGTAGCACTCAGATAGGAGGAGAGAAATGACTGGACTACTAACTGGGGAAACAAATGACAACCGTTGGATCGAAGATCGGTGTTGGATTGCAAGTGGCGCGATTTAGAACGTTGATCGTGAAGAGTCACGATCTGACCGTTGGTGAAGAGAGACTTGATCTAAAGCGTCAGATCAAATCTGGCAGCTGAGATCAAAGGGAGATCTGAAAGGTTACAACCATTCAGATCTGATGGATGAGACCAAAGGGCTATCTGAAAGGTTACAACCCTTCATATCGAACTACCCAGATTAATCCTAAATCAAAGGTCACTCCCACTCACCAAAGGGTACCTCACCTCTTCCCTTGTATAAATAGAGTCCTCTAGATGATGGATTCCTTCATTCAATCATCAAAGTCATTAACATTCATCCCATTGTGTGCATCCATTGTTCGAAAAGCCTACGAGAAGGTTTGCTAGTCTAAAAATTTGTAGTGTTGTTATTTTGAGACATCGTTGTTGTATCTTGGGAAACGAATTACTGCTGATCCTGTCGCGAAGTGAGGTGGAAGTCCCAAGGGAGAGATGGTACACCGAGAGCCACGAGCTCCGTTGACCTGGCTCCGAACTGCTTGTGACCTGGCCAAGACCTGCGACAAGCTGGCCGTTAGCAAACTCGTCGAGGATTTTCCCCCGTTAGGCCCTCTGACGGTCAAGTCAGTATCTCACAGGCAATATAGTGGAGTAAAGGAATGCATGAGAGTAGAATGTAATGTAATTGTGCATACCTACGGAATGAGAAGTTGAGG
Source organism: Boesenbergia rotunda (assembly GCA_024364735.1). Taxonomy (NCBI): domain Eukaryota; kingdom Viridiplantae; phylum Streptophyta; class Magnoliopsida; order Zingiberales; family Zingiberaceae; genus Boesenbergia; species Boesenbergia rotunda. The sequence continues at coordinate 76,569 of JAGFNQ010002897.1, read as the reverse complement.
GGCTTATATAGCCAGGGGAAGCTGACAACCCCTGTCTGTATCAACAGTACAGGGGTAGGGTGACTATTAGCTCATGAGAGAGTCCTTCCGCGGCATGGCGCAGGGTGCTCTGCTAGTACGATAGTACTGAGTCTTCAGGTTGTCTGTGATATGCGTTATGAAGGGGTAAGGTGTATGTTACCCCGATGTCAAGGTCGTACCCCGGATGTACTGATGTAGGGCGGCGTAGGGGAGAGCTGGTCCGGAGACCGAGTGCCGAGTGCCGACTGGCGAGTCTGAGTGTTATGGACCGGGTTGGGTCATGTCCAAGGAGCGTGGGCCGCCACGCGTCCGACTGGGAGTTGAGAGATATGAGGTTCGCCCTGAGTTGGGGGTTTGCCGAGCTATGCTGGTCTTGCCAGGCTTCGGGTCGGTTAGTTATCGGTTGATGGAGTGCTGAGGACTAAATTGCCCGACCCAATCTTGGGTTGGGCTTGGGGGATCGAGTTGGGGGGTGCTCGGGCTCGACTCGCCTGGGCCCGCCCGGGGTTGGTCAGTTAGTGCTTCGGGAGGGTTCCTGGCTCAGGCACTCTCGGGTGAGGCCCTCCTCGGCCCTTCCGCAAAGTCTTCAGGGCACCAGGCTAGCTGGATGAGCTGGCCGAGCTACCCGTAAGCAAGGCCGGGATTATAAGCGTCCCCCTCGAGTCTAGTCGAAGGAGGCGTCGAGTTCGACTGACAGGACTGCTTCATACTAGAGCGAGCCTGGCGCACCTGAGTGGTCTGACTCTTTCTGGTCGACCCTGGTGATGGCCAGTGCGCGTTCGATTAGATCAGCCGAACCGGTCACATCACCACGTTTTTTCGATTCTCGCTCTCATTATGCCTAGTAGATCCGTATCCTAGGCATTAATTACCGCATTTAACCGCTGGGCCACGTGTCCCCTGCTCATTGTCTTCCCGAGCAGCGAGGAGTCAGTCGTCTATTCGGACGAATGATGGGAGCGCACGTGGGCTGCATTGCCTTAGGGGCTTTCCTGGGCTTGATCGGACGGCTCGCGTCCTCTGTCGGCTTTCTTCAGCCCGTCATCGGATGGTCAGAATCACTCTCGGAGTCCTATAAATAGGAATTTACCCTGTGGCTTTTACCATCATCTTTTACTCCCGACGTCGAAGCGTCGTCTCTCCGCGCTCTGCTAGTGTTCCGGCGAAGCGCGTTGCTCCGTCCATCTTCTCTGACAAACATCCCCACGGTTAGTCTCTATGGTTTCCTCCACTCTTCCTTCGGCCCCTAGTACACCACCATGGTGTCCGGGCTCGATCACCACGACCTCGAAGTGATCAGAGCGGACTACCACATTCCTCCGGACTATCTTCTTAAATTGCCTTCCTCCTCAGACCGACCTGCCAAACCTCCACTGCATTATATTACCATTTCCCGGGACCACTTGCAGGCCGGGCTGCGCTTCCCGGTCCACCCCTTCATTATCTCCGTCTGTCGCTACTTCCACATCAATTTATCCCAATTAGCTCCAAACACCATCCGACTCCTCTGTGGGTCGGTCGTCATCTTTTCCTTGCACCAAATTCTCCTTCGCCCCGAAGTTTTTTATTGCTTCTTTTGCCCAAAAGGACAAGAACTAGGCGATTTCTTCTTCCAGGCCCGACCTGGTACTTCCTTCCTATCGAAACTTCCGACCTCTAACAAGGGTTGGAAGGAACGGTATTTCTACATTCGCCCCGTCCCACCCTCGCTTTGGCCGGTCGGGTGACTAGGGAACTTTCCTTCTCCCCCACCCCTTCACAAGAACTTCCGAACCTCCGACCGGTATATATCTGCCTCCTCCAAGATCGGGGGTCGCCACTTCCATGGAGGACATCTGCTGAGTGAGGACATTCTCTCTGTGTTCGGACTCAGCCCGAAGTCGATTCATCGGCCTGCTTCCTTCGGTAAGATCTCGGTTTCCTTCCTTTTCCTCTTACAGCCATCTGACCGTTGTTTATTCTGCAGCCATTATGATGTAATCGGCAGCTCCAGAGGAGGGCTATGGCCTGGATGCCGCCAAGCTGGAGGCTCGCGTGGTCGAGCAGTTAAGCCCAACGGGAGGCTGCCCTACCGGTCGCCGAGGCAGCGCGTCTCGCTTCTATCGTGTCGGTGCCAGCCAACAAGGAGATCTCCTGGTCGGGCTCTGAAGATGACTAGCCTCTTCTTCTTCGGCAGAAGTGAGCGCACCGAGACGAGCCCGCGCCCTTACCGATCGTTCCGCAGAGGCTTCTTCTAGCCGGCCAAGCGGAAGGCGAGAAGGTAAGGAGCCCGCAGCCGAGTCTCCTGCGCTGCCGTCCCCCACGCCTCGGGCGTCTTCGGAGGAACCTTCTTCTCCCCAGTCGAGGGAGTCCGCCCTATCCCGGTAGGTAGGTTCGCCAGCGGCTTCATTAATGCATCTCCTACCACCCTCACTAGCCTACCGCACCATGAGCATGAGGGTGCTGAGCGGCTCGGCCCCGATCCGGACGCAGGATGTTCAGCTGCATGGCTTGACGGCTGACCGCTTCCTTCACGGCCTACGAGAGGGCGACTTCCGTAGCCCGAGCATCCATATGGATGACTTCATGGCCACAGCCACCCAGGTACACCAAGGATGCTTCTGCTTCTGTCTCCTGTCATCTTCGGTCGGCATGCTAACAAGTTTTTTTCTATGCATTGTAGTTTTGGTCCACGAGCTACAGCATGACTATGTCCATGATGGGTCATGCCAAGGCCTCGATCTGAGCGAAGCGGCAGGTGGAACATCTGAAGGCTCAGCTCCGGCACACCCTGCTGGCTTCCGATGATGCTTCTCTGAATGGCCTGAGGGCCGAGGTGATCGTGCTGCAGGACCAGCTGACTAATTCGGAGGAGCAGCTGGAGACCTCCCAGGCGCAAGTTGTCTCGGCTAACATAGCGGTGGCACAATCACGACTCCGAGTCGCCCAGGATGAGCATACACAATGCCAAGCTTGGAGTATCAAGGATCGGTTGCAGGCAGAACTTCAGAAGACTCAAGACGAGCTTCATGAGGCTAACCAGGCTGCCTAGCCTTTACGTTCCTAGCTGGCGGCCAAGGTGCAGGAGGTCGGCTCACTAACGATCCAACTAGACGCCCAAGCCGAGGAGCTAGGTCGGCTGCGTGAGAGGCAGGCAGACTGGGAGGCAGCTCAGGCAGAGTTGGAGGAGTTGCGGGCATACAAGGCTGGGGAGGTGACTCGGTGGGACGCTCGGCAGGTGGAATATGTCAACTCCGCGGAGTTCACCCAGCAAGTGTCTAACCAACTCCGAACCATGCCGCGGCATCAACAGTCCAACTTTTTTGAGCAGCTCAGGCAGGGTGGGCATATCAACCCTGACCTACCTTCCACCGTTGTTAAGCTTGTGGGCATGTCTCAGGACATGCCTGAGGTGGTCTACCAACCCTTTGAATGAGGGTCGGGCCGGTGTCTTTTTTCTTCTTTCTGGTAGGGATGGTTCGCCTCAAATTTTGTACCGAATTCCTTTTTAATATAATCTTTCCTCTGCCTCGAGCCCTCTAGAGCACGCTTGACTTTTGCTTTCGAATGTTGATAGCTCGGGTGATTGTTAGCGAGGGCGATTCGAGTGAGTGAGCAGCCATGCCTTATTAGCGAATAAGTGAGACACCGGCGCACGATAATTTCCAAGTGTAGGCTATTCAGGGCCTTGTCCCTTGATGCCCCGCGCTAAGACGAGGGTCGGGCTGCTCGATTGGTCCACACTCAGGGAATGCGGGCTGCCAGCGTCCGACTGGAAGCCCAACCGAGGGGTCAGTGGGAGCGTGCCCACTTACGACTCGCGTGGGCGAGAGATTGGGACGCTCGGCCGATCAAACCTAGGGAGCGTAAGTCACCACGCGCCCGATTGGGGGCTAAGACGAGCGGTTCGTGGGAGCATGCCCACTTATAACTCGCGTGGGCGAGAGTCTATGATGCTCGGCCGATCAGACCCAGGGAGCGTGGGTCGCGACGCGTCCGTCTGGGAGCCGAGCCGAGGGGTTCGTGGGAGCATGCCCACTTATAACTCGCATGGGTGAGAGTCTGGGATGCTCGGTCGATCAAACACAGGGAGCGTGGGTCGCCACGCGTCCGACTGGGAGCTGAGCCGAGGTGTCTGTGGGAGTATGCCTATTTAAGATTCACCAGAGGTCGGGATCGAGCCAGCCCTTTCCACCCCAACCGCCTGGTCGGTGGGTTAGATGTCTTTTCGACTATCCCATCTGTCTTATCCATGATACGAGCCACTTCGTATCTTTCCTTATGATGACTGCATTAATTGGCGGAGACACGTATCCCCCAATGAGCGGTTTCTCAAGCGCCGAAGTGTCAGTCGCCAGTTACAGGTGCCTTGGGCGGTGAAACGTCCGACGCTGGGAATGTGAACGTCTCATCGAGCTTCGAGATTCCCCACGGATCTAATCGGAGGGCCCTGATTCGATCCTGCCTTACCCCGAGGCTCTCTTCGAACAGCTAGGATTTGCCGCTGCCCCCCTATATATAGGTGTCAGTTGCGGCTCTCCTTATCGCTTTTTCTGTTCAGTGCCCCTTTGCTACCGCTGTCGAGAGCACCGGCGCCTTCCATTTTTCAGTCATCTTCCCTAGCAACCCCGCGTCTTCTTTGCGATAAGATGTTGGTGGCGGCCCTGAAGGAGGGGTTCCTTTTGGACGATGCCGAACTCGCCGCTCAAGTTGGCGAACCTTCAGCTACCCTGGCGTCTGTTCCTCCGGCGGCAGCTTCCACTGATGCGCCCCCTTCGAGTAAGGGGATGGCACCGGAGGGGGAGGTGCTGGCTCCCGATCTTGAGGTCGTAGACATGGACGACCAACCGCTAGAGACCAGACGCTGGAGGGATCGGTCGGCCAACCCTTCACCCCCTTTGGGACTACCACCACCCCTCCTTCCGTGAAGAGGACCCGAGATACACCCCCTACAGCGACCTCCTCACCGGCGACTCCTGTTCTGCCCGTGTCTGCACCCATTACTCCAACATCCTCTGTTCAGGGGGTCATCCTGTGCTCCCTCCGACCCAGGTTAGTTCTTCGGGCGTACGGGTCGATAGGCCTCCCCCTCCTCTTCCTGAGGGAGCTACAGGCCCCTGTCCCTTGCATTTAGTTCTGCTATCTCGGTCTGACCCTGACACGGCCTATGAGACTCCTGTCACTGCGCCGCACGCGTTGGCTCGAGTAGACCACTTGTATGGTCTACTGAGCGACTAGTTGCATCAAGGCCTTCGGGAGTCTCACTACCGAGACCCGATCAACATGGCAAACACCCTCGTATCTGTTGGAAACGAGATGGCTAGAGAGGGGGGGGGGGTGAATATAGCCAATCACTTTTCTTTGAAACTTAACAGATTTCCTGCACTCAACTTATCAGTAGCACAGCGGAAGAATCAAATGGAAATGAAGCAGTGCAGTAAACGAAAACAGAAACCGAAGACAAACAACCACAATTAGCAAGATCGCTAACAAGGAGGGTTTACAAGGTTCGGGGATAACTTGCCCCTACTCCTTGGCGTGCCCTTAAGGTGGGCGATCCCTTGATCGTCGGCAGATCAAGCCCTGGTTATCACCGGATAAGAAAGCAACCTCCTTCTCGGTGGAGAAACCTCTCCACAGTGTTTCAATCACAGATAAAGTTTAAGCACAAAGAAACAACAGGAAGGATCTTACTCAAACACTTAGCAAGGACAAGAACACAGCAAGCTTCCTGAGCTCCACCCAGTGGCGATCTCACGCAAGAACCCTTCTTCGTGTCTTCCCACTGTCGGACTCCCAGCTCCTTGTTCTCTCCTTCAAGCGCTCAAGTAATGGATGATTGCTTCTCTAAATCAGTAGCTTGCTCAAAGTAATGAAGCTTCAAGAACACAACAAGCTTGGAATGGAGAACTCAAGGCGCAGCAAGAAGATCAGTTCCAGAACTCTGCTTCCACGAAGCTAACTTCCGCGCTTTTCATTCTCCACCCAGCACCAGGTGACAACATCCTCCGTAGCCTCCATCTACCACACTGCCAACGCCATCTATCACTGAGCCCTCTCTGGTCTTCCTTAGATCCCCTCAGCCAAGCCCCAGTCTCGGCTCCAGTCTGCAGCTCGGCCGTTGCAACCTGAAATGGTGAATCGGACAAACCTGCTCCAAGGAAAGCCTCCATTGACCTCTCCTTGAGTGTTTGAATCCTCCCCTATCACCTGCAGCTTAATCAGGCTGTTAGAGCAGTGTATCACGCAGTAAATCAAATATCAGATGTAAGTGGCAGCAAATCGGATATGGTCAGACGCGATCATAGCGTCTGACAGCGCAATTTGAATTAAAGTGATCGGTCACCGGACCGATCCAGGGCGTGTGGGTCGGTCACCAGACCGATCCAGGGCGTGTGGGTCGGTCACCAGACCGATCCACTGCTTCACTGGGATTCCCAGCTCTCACGGCTATACACGCCTGATCGGTCACCAGACCGATCAGAGTGAAGCCTGATCGGTCACCAGACCGATCAGAATGAAGCCTGATCGGTCAACCAGACCGATTAGGGCAGATGAACAGTGATTTTTTAATCAGATCCAAGATCCCTGATCGGTCACCGGACCGATCCAGGACTTTGATCAGCAAGGGAACTCACTCACCGTCCGCTCCCCGATCAGTCACCACACCGATCAGGAGCAAGGCAGTGAGGAAGCAGCCTGCTCCCTGATCGTTCACCGATCCGATCAGGAGCCACGCAGTAGGTTCCCAACCTCACTGTGTGCTCCCTGATCGGTCACCAGTCCGATCAGACATCGCTGGATTGGTCACCAGACCGATCCACGAAGGAGCAGCGTGCCAATGTCCATGATCGGTCACCAGACCAATCCAGGGACTCAAACCTAGCCCTCCAAGCTAGGAAATCATCCACCTTAGCCCTCCAAGCTAAAGATTTTTCCATCTAACCCTCCAAGTTGGGAATTTGCACCTAACCCTCCAAGTTAGGACTTTTCGCCTAGCCCTCCAAGCTAGGACTTTTCACCCAACCCTTCCGAGTTAGAACATCATCCAACCTAGCCCTCCAAGCTAGGCACCTGACCCTCCAAGCCAGGACTTTTTCACCTAATTCTCCAGGATGGGAATTTGCACCTAACCCTCCAAGTTAGGACTTTTCACCTAGCCCTCCAAGCTAGAACTTTTCACCCAACCCTTCAGAATTAGGACTTTTCCAATACCTAGCCCTCCAAGCTAGGATTTTTCACACCTAACCCTCCAGGTTAGGATTTTCCAACACCTAGCCCTCCAGACTAGGATTTTCAACACCATGCCTGATCCCCGATCAGGACTTAATCATAATCAATAATCATCCACCTAAACTAAAATCGGTGTCAACACCAAAACAACAATCAGGGCCAGACTGCATCAACAATCTCCCCCTTTTTGTTGTTTGACAATCTGATTTTAAGTTTAGGGATTCTTAATCAATAGCTCAACTTTAGAATCATAGGGGAATCCAGATCCTCCCCCTACAACATGATCATTCTAAACTTAACCAATCCACACTCTCCCCCTTTGTCGAACACCGAAAAGGGGCTAGAGGGGCTGTTAAGTTCTAAACAACCTCCCCCTTAACTCTAGGGGTATCCCAAATCAACAAAGATATGATAGGTTGTTGAAAAACCATACGAACATATGTGAAAAAGATAGAGCAAGATATAGCAATCACATGCATCATATGAACACGAAGAATCAACTCGCAAAGCATGCCATAACATTTATATGTATCAGGTAAACATGGCATTACAAGCATGAACATGGCAGTGTAGCAAACATGCAGATCATAGTCATATAAACAGCATGGCATCAACAATAAGCATACTAAGAGTAGATAAGCATGTGAAGCAAAGTCAGACAAGTCAAAACATAAAACATCCAGACATGTAGCAAGATACGTGAGGCACAAGTCCACAATAGTCTAGTCACAGGGCATACAGCCCAAAAGTCATACAAGACAAGAAATCATCGATCGTCAGCGACTTCGTCATCGGAATCATCAATATATATGATATCCCCGGGTGAAGGGCCACTGGGGGACGCACCATCAGGAAAAGTATGATGATACCACTCTTCATATCATCTGTCCTGGAACGAGCTCATCTCAGAGACATCAGATGCTAGAACATCAAGACGGCAATCAAAGGACTGAAACTCGGAGCGGACCTCTTGTCACCAGAGCTCGGAAATGTGTAACTCGTGCTCCATCATCTGCTCTATCTCCGCAACCTGCCAGCGTAGATCAGGAGCCCACTCATCATAATCTGCAGTAGTAGCTGGCAGCCCCTGGTCATGAGCTGCTCTCGGTAGCTCCCCCGTACGGCTGCGATCCTTCCACCTCAGCCCCTCGGTCCCGAGAACAATGACGGACTGAGCAAGCATGCGACGATCCAGACGACAGTCCTGTCGAATCATCGGCACAATGCGGCCCTGTGAAACGTCGATGCCAACTGACTCCAGCCAGGCAGTGATGATGTGACCGAATGGCATATAGACTGACTGGGATAACGGCATACTATGGACGATCACTACAAGAAAAAATGCTTTTAATGACATTGAAAAGTGTCATCATATATTACTTATACTGACATTTTTGATATAGTGACATTAAGTTAAAATGTCCTCTATAGTGATGTCGTCTAAAGTCTTATCATTTATGACAATTCTTAATGTCACTATAAAATAAAAATAGTGACAACACTAATATCATGAATAATTGTTATAGTGACAAAAAATAGTGTCACTATAAGATTTGTAATGACATTTATATATGTTGTTTTATTATAGTAATGATGACAAATTTATATGTCCTTTAAAATTATTTATCAAGACAATTATAAGTGTCTTGAATTTTATTTCTAGTCATAATAAAAAATGTCACTAATGATAATTTATAAAGTTAATTTAAAATGCCTCGTTATGTAATTTATAGTGACACATATAAATGTTTGCTAGATTAGTCTATAAGGACATTTAAAGTTATCATTAATAGTTATTTATTATGACATTTTAAAATGAATTCATATGAGTTTTATAATGATATTTTTATTTATATGATTTGGTGTTTTATTGTGACATAAAAAATATCATATATTAATAAATATCACCCATTTTCAATATTTTCATGATATAAATATTTACGCATATAACTAATTAACAGAAACACAAATAAAAATTTTTAATTGAAATTAAAGTGCTAATCAATAATTGCCATTTTTTTTGCAATACAAGACTGTTAATTTGGTCACCTTAAAAAATATCTATGCACTAATCACAATCACAAATGTACCCAATATATTTAGTTTAACTAGCAAAAAATTAAATCTCTCCTAAAGCAAAACATAACCAAACTTTCAAACTTTGCTGCATCTTCAATCTTCAACCATCACATCTTGAACAAAATCCAATATTCTTGTCACCTACAAAAAAAAATCATATATTAATTTATGTAAATGAAATAAAATTAAAACAAACAAATCTCGACAATACTGATATTGGCTCTCCAAAAAAACTCATTGATCTTGATAAGTAAAAGATGCCCTTCTGATTTGCCAAATCTAAAAGATATATATTCATATCGCTATTTAAGTTTCTTCATATACACTATTACAAGTAAAGCCAGATAGATGCACATGACCATGAAAAAAGAAGCTAGGCATGAATGAATGTAATTAAACTGATATATATGGTTTATGGCTTGTCATATGAATTCCATGGCTCACGTAGAAGCTCACATGTACAATAACTTTTATTGTTATATTTAAACACCGTGCATCACTGTTTGTTTTCACTGACTGCTAGCTACAATTATTATAACAAAAAGTTTTCAATTCTTTGTTACTTCAAGAGCGGCATTTCAACTGTTCTGCAAAATGTCCTCCATCCTAAATTGGAATTCTTACAATAAAAACATCACCTCTGGAATTATTAACAACTTGGTTGGTGAAAAAGTCACATAAAAATTGTTGTTCCAAGAATAATGACAAAAAAGGAGATACAAGGCCGAACACAACCTTATGAAGTAGTACTTAAAGGAAATAAAATTAGAGCCCTTACCTTTTCATCTGTCCACATTAGAGTGCTCAGCTGATTGTCAAGTATTCGCACAACAACATCAAGTGGATTCATGGTATCAATCATATCCAGGCCACCTCCCTAAACAAGTGTATATAGAATGAGCGTTCACAATTTCAAGATTTCAATCAGACACACATTTGCAGGATTGTACCAGAGAAGCATTCACTGTTTGAATTATTGACTTCACTTGTTCAGTCATATTTTGCATTTCTCTTTCAATAAACTCTGCTTGCTCATACCTGACATTAACAGATGATTCAGCTTGCAGCTAATGATATATAGGTATACTTCTCAAACACATCAATTTGTAACATCTTCTAAGGAAAATCTAGGAGAAAAATAAAATTTAAACAAAAAAATAATGCTAATACTGGTAAGTAACTACAAGTATCAATTTGTATACTAATGCAATTTTGAGTGGATACACGTATTAGCTAAATTGTGTCTGCTTTGAGACCAATTCATAAATCTTATGAAAGGTGCCTCTACTTTGCTTGTTGTCTGTCATAATACCAAAGCTAATATTGAAATGAGTATCAAAGATCAAAGTACTATCTCCCACTTCAACTACAACAACAATATTAACATCAACAAGCAGCATTAATACCAAAGTTAATCTTTACCAGTTGATTGTTGCAACTCACAGCAGTTTTTGCTTCTGAGGAAAGCAAACTAAATTTTGCTAGCACCAACATGTCGAGTGGTGATGGCTCATCATGGAATATACATGTGCCGGGTGAGCATAAGGATTAGAGTGATTATGCCCGAAAAGGCAAACACTATTTTGCTATACATTTGAATTGGCTATGTTTCAGATTTGTTTTCAGTCAATATTATCATTTTATTAGGCAATAGTGTAACTTACATCCCCTAGTTTTTATTCAGCTACACTTTTCTCAAAGAAACAAGTGCAAGAATCTATCAATCAAACCATTTGATAATCCCACATATTTTGATGCAGGATTTATCAGGAGGTGCATATGCAGACTGTGTTGCTCCAAGGTCTTTACTCCAAAGAACAAATTACAGATTGCCATAAAATTAGTTCAACAATTCTGGAAAACAATTTTTTAATCAGATAATAAAATTTATTTTGAAAACCATCAAAATAAATAAATACGCCAATCATTACTAAATGTACTGAACAAGAATAGCATCATTCACAATATAATTCTAGGATTTCCAATAGAATCTATTTTCTCTACTAGTATGAACACAACCCATCCTAATGAATGAATCAAGATTCATTTGAATTAATCAGCTCTAATTATTTCAAGCAAATTCCAAAGATTGTGGATGACTAACTGCAACAATAGTTTGTTCTGGTACTATGAGCAACTGTTCTATCTCCAATTTAAACTTTTAGAAAATTAAATAAAAGCATGAAGTACTTGGCAACCATAATCATGTTACAACCTACCCTACCCAATGTACATTTGTATTGGATTAGCATTTTAAACTAGAACAATTTTGTCATTATTTATTGTAGAAATACAGTAATGTTTAAGGATGCTACAACTCAATATTATGAAACTCAATATTATGAAACCACAATAACGTTAAGGGTGAAGGAAGGAAATAAAATGTAATTCTAAAACTTCAATATGAAATTAATCACTCAACTAACATTGAATCTCTCACTGAAGTAGCTTCGTCTTCTAAAAGCAATGACCGTTCGTCTTTGTATATGCGCTCGGCTCCCGCTTCCATGCTCTCCAGAGCTTTGTCAACCTTGAGGCTCAAAAAATAAACAGAAAATTAGAAGAGGCTAAATATGATTGGAACATTTAAGCCAAAAGCTTCTTTAAATAATCTAAATTAGGAATTTATTCGAGATTATTGCAAAAGCATTTATGGAAGGGCTGGAGTTTGGTTTGTGATTGGCAAAAAAGTTAATAAGATCTCTCTTACTCAAATTTATGCAGGATGCATTTATATGGTATTGGTGAATGCACATCCAATTTTATGGGTGGAACATAAATAGATAGGTTATAGGTAACCTTTCATGTCAACACTTTGGGGAATGTATCAGATGTAGATCTGCCTCATAAACATGTGTTGATGTAGATGGATTTTTAGAAGCAAATCTATTGATTGAGTAGAGTGACATTAATACAGTGTACCATAACACAAGTTGATTTTTCAAGCATCAAAGTGAAAAATAAATTTCCAAATAGAGAGAACATGTGATAAGAGTGAGTGACCAGATCCATCACCCGTCAATAACTAAATATCTGCAAATAATCACGTTTTTGATATAATTGGTCAAAACAAAAAGTACCTTAATTGGTAACATCTGACTGGCCAACTGCAACAGCAATACCTCTGTAATGCTGATCAAGGAGTTTCAACAGAGCCCAATATACGAACAAGCATCTTCAACTGGTAAGCAAATGAGAAGCATATCTGTGTTTGCTTATCTGCTCAGGTAAGCAAAGACAGATATGTAAGCAAAGACAGATATGCCAACAAGTTCTATTATTGTTCATGAACATGTGACAAGTTTAGCTCATGAACACATGAACACAAACAAGTCAAAGTTAAACTTACTGATGCCCACATTTTGCATAAACTGAAAAGCAAAAGTATTGAAGATAGTTCACTAAATATCTCCAATGGAGGAAAGTGCTATATTATAAACTTAGTCAGTGTTTGTTCATGGATGTTTGACTCATTTCAATGAATTATCTAGGAACTTGTATTAATCAAAAGGAAAACTGTGATGCCTAACTTCAAATAGAATAGGAAGCCAACCTGGCCCACTTAAAGGATTAAAACACGTATATTTGAACACGGTAAACATTATTCTAACACATACCTAAAATGATAATCAACTCAGAACCTTAGTTCCACTTTACTGATCTAAGTCAAAACATCCTCAATTCATCCAAGACCAAACAACACCAACAATCCATACCTAAAAAAACCATGCACGTAGATTTCCTCTGCTCCCTTATTTTCCGATCTGATAAACCAAGCCACCACAGCAACCACAGATGAAGTTGCTCCTCTCCAATAAACCCCCAATCCAGATCGACGCAAAGAAGAGAGGAGCTGCAAATAGAGGTTGATTAGGCTCGACATGAGGTAACCATTGCGTGCGACAATCGGTAGAAAACACAACCACGAAGAAGGCAGCCGGGGGAAAGAAAGGCAAAACAACCACAACACTAAGCCCTTACCTAGTTATAGCCGGAGAAAAAGGTCTGAGGCGCCAGTTCCGACAATGGATTGGGCAAGGGCGAAGTAAGGGAAATCTCGAAGAATCGCTACGGCGTCGGCACTGGCTCCTGTTGATCGACGATGGCGAGGGGAGTACCGGTAAGACACCGAGCAGTGATTGTCACGCGCCATAGCCGCCCTTCTCCGACACCCACAACAATTGAAAGGAGGGATGGCTGGCTCGGCCGGCGATCGCGCGAGGTTGGGCATCGTAATGCCGATCGCGCAGAGGAGAAGATTGTCGGCGACTTGCTTGCGCGAGAGTGAGGGGGCGGCGCTCCAACCTTGTTCGCATGCGACGAGAGGGGAAAGGGAAGATCGCAAGGAGAGGCGGCGCCCTTCCGGCTGTCTTCGAGTGCGCGAAGGGGAAAGGTTTGTCGGCGAGGATGCGTTCGGGCGGAGATGTTAGGGCACGGCAAACGGACGGGTGAAGAGAGGTATTTATAAAACTTTTATAATATATATATATATATATATATTAAATTTCGAAATTTAAACTTTTTCTTAAATAATTCCAAATTAACTTATGAACGGTATTTTACAAAAAGTTTAAGTTAAAGAAATTAAATAATTTTGATTAATTTATAATGTGACATGTTTAATTTATAATGACATTTATAAAATATGTCATGATAGAAGATCTAAACAGATATTTTATTTATAAAATTAATCTATTTTAATAAGTGTCATTATAAATAGTTTATAATGACATTTACTATTAAGTGTCATAAAGTAAATGTCACAATAGGTCTTTTTTCTTGTAGTACGTTCTTGTGTTTGACTAAATCAATGATATATATATAGCTTTAATTTTAATTTGTTCGATCGATATGACCAAGAGATAGTATAATATAATTAAACTTTATTTCATTAATCGATATAATACCTGATATGATACTAGTATGAAGGAATTCATAATTTTTTTTATATAGAATCCAATATTAATTATGGTATTAATAGTTATTTTTCAAATGTTATTATTACTATGTTGATATAGATGTTCAAATTAGCATGCTAAATTATGATATATCAAACAAGAAGGAGGGATTTGCTAGGTGCTCAACTGTCAAAAATTAATTAACTGAAAACAAATTAATTGACGTGTCTCAATTGTCAAGATAGATCTGATCCCGGGCCAGCTTACGTAGCCTGACTCGGCAGCCTGGCGCTCAGTCAGAAGGAAGGTGGCCAGTGATTGGGACAATCCCGCGGAGAAGGAGGTCCGCGGGCTCAGGCCCACTGGACTTCCGTGTCAAGGTCCACATAGTCCCGTAAGGGCCTTCTCTTGAGACAGATGGTTGGTGACTTGTTCAGCCTCGGCTCCCCGCCTACGCGTGGTGGCCCACGCAACGGAGATAAGCCCGAGCCACAGAAGACGTTACTAAGTGTCCTAGTCGGCACCCTCTCAGCCCTCAGTCGACCTCGTTACAAAGTACCCCAGTCGGCACCCTCCTAGGCCCTCAGTCGGCCTCGTCACTCAGCGCCCCGGCAGGCGCCACCATTCCCTGACACCGGACTACCAGAAGTTGTACGGGGTCGGAGCAGGACCTCGGTAGTCCTGACCCCCAGTAGCGGATATCCCGCCGAGGTATTGATATACCTGCCACATCTTGCCTCCCATACCTCGACCACATGCCGTGGTGTCAGGCCGAGCGGCGTCCAATGGCGCCAACTCTTAAGTTGACAGAGCCCCTTTCCTCAACACAGCATGAACCACTTTACCCTGCCACCCCTGTCATTCCTGTACATGCCTTGCCTTGTCCTCGCTACGCGACAGCAGGTGGCAGATGCGGCAGAACCTGTCAGCTTCCGCGGCTACTTATGTCTTCCACTCCGCATTTCCCAGGTATGCGCAATAGTGCAATTCTCATACTGTTCTATTGCTTTCCATCGCCACCGTCGTGGGCTGACTTGACGTCGGAGTGTCTGGCCGGGGACTTTTCCCGGCGGGTTCTAACGGTCGTTGTTTTGCAGATTGGGAGCGACCCAGCTCGTCACGCCACTTCAGCGACCTCACTCACCTCGGAGACTCGTCCAGTTGTAAGGGTGTCTGACTCACTTCGCGATAGGATCAAATTTGGCGCTAGAAGGAGGGTCACCAGCAGCCTGATCGGAAGTGAAGATGGATGAGCCTTACGATATCAACCTGGATATCTCTCGAGGGGAGTCCGAGGTACTCATGGCTACGCGAGCTCAGCATAGAGCTTCTCAAAGGCTCTCCCAAGCTGCTAGCCAGGGGCCTCAGGGCCCAGAGCCGGTGGCGCGTCGTGTCTCAGGGGGCAAGGTAGGTCTGCTGTGCCTGAAGGGGGTCCCGCACCTCCCCCTGCGATTGTCCCCCGGGAGCAAGTCGGCGAGGCTCATTCCCTGTCCGTCGAGGCCTCAGTTTCTAATCCGGTGCGCGAGAGGCGGATGGACCGGGGAAAAGCACCAGCTGACCCTGCCTCAGCCACTCCGGTACGTAGCCCTTTCGCTCCTTGGATCTTGGAGGATCCCGTGCCTCACCACCTGCGTTTCTTCACCGTCCCTGAGTACGTGGGGACCACGGATCCAGAGGAGCACTTGATGAAGTTTGAGAGTGCTGCGCTGCTGCAGCAATATCCGGAAGGTGTTAAGTGCCGAGCCTTCCTGACCACGCTCTCTGGCGCGGCCCAGAGGTGGTTCGACCGACTCCCCGACGGGTCAGTCACAAGCTTTGAGAAGTTCAAGAGGGTGTTCCTGCAGCACTTCGCTAGCAGCCGAAGGCACCACAAAACGAGTCTCAACCTGTTCGCCCTGAAGCAAGGGCCGAAAGAAACACTTAGGTCTTACATCCGGATGTTCAACGAGTTGGCGATGGATGTGCCAACTGCCACTCAGGAAGTGATGGTCAGCGCGTTCTCCCAGGGTTTGCAGGAGGGGGAGTTTTTTCGAGCGCTGATCCGGAAGTCCCCGAAGGATTTCGATAGCCTTTTGGGCAAGGCTGACAAGTATATTAATGTCGAAGAGGCACAAGCGGCTCGGCGCAAGGAGTCTGTGGTCTCGGCGCCCCCGCCTCCTGTTCACGGGCCCAGGCCCTCGGGAGGACCCATTCGTAGTCCTCGGGGCCCCGCCGAGCCTGCGGGTATGGAAAGGCGCCACGTGCAACAGATGGCCTAGGGATGCTTCCCCACCCGATGGAGGCCATACTGCTATTTCCACCAGAGTCACGGGCACGCCACTGAGGAGTGTCGACAAGCCGGCTGGGGTCGGGCTCAAGCCCCCAGAGGTCGAGGGCGACAAACACCTCCCGGACGGGGAGCAGGCCGAGGCGGCCCGAACGCCGACCCGATGGCCGAGGAATTGCGAGAAAACCCTCCGGCTGCTCGAAATCTATTCCCTCAAGGGAATCGAGCGGTGGAAGAGGAGACGGAAGAAGAACGGGCCAACCAGCAAAATGTTGTTCAAGACGGTGTGCACGTCATCTCGTGCGGCCTACCCGGAGGAGATTCCCACCGAGCTCGGAAAGCCCAAGTACGCCGACTGGAGATCCATCAAGTTGGCACTAGTCTGGCCCAGGCAGAGGGGCCACAAATCAGCTTCGGGCCCCAAGATCTTCAGGGGTTGGAAGTCCCCCACAATGACGCGCTGGTCATTACAGCCGTCATCGCAAATTATCAAGTCCACTGCACCATCGTGGACACAGGCAGCTCGGTCAACATACTCTACAAGAGTGCATTTGACCAGCTCCAGATTGAAAAGTCCCAGTTGGAGCTAGTGGCGACCCCGCTATTTGGCTTCATAGAGAATACAGTACATCCCATTGGCCAGATTCCGGTGGCCTTCCCCTGGGCGAAAAGCCATTGAAAAGGACTCGGTGGTCCACCTTTCTGGTGGTGGACGCCCCTTCATCCTACAACGCCATCTTGGGCCTCCCTGCTCTCAATGAGTTCCGGGCCGTCGCCTCCACCTTCTACCTGAAGGTTAAGTTCCCGGTCGGGGATCAGGTGGGAGAGGTCAGGGGCGACCAGAAGATAGCCCGAAGGTGCTACGTGGACGATGTTCGCGTAGACAGTTGCAAGGCCCCCCGTCCTTTCCCTGAGTGCAACATGGTCCAAGCCTCTCCTTGGTCCGAGGTCCAGGAAGACAAGGAAGAAGTGCAGCTCCTCCCCGACCAGGAGGAGTCCCGAGTCAAGATTGCGGCAGGACTGCCAGAAGAGCTGAGGGGGCCCCTGCTGGAGTGCTTGGCTCGCAATCAAGATGTCTTCGCCTGGACCGTCAAGGAGTTGAGAGGCATCCGCCCGGAGGTTGCGGAACACCACCTCCACGTCTACCCCCACGCTCGGCCCGTAAAGCAACGGAAGAGGGACTTCAGTACCGAGCAGAACAAGGCGATCAGGGCGGAGATTGAGAGGTTAACGGAGGCAGGGCACATATGAGAGGTGCAATTCCCGTCCTGGCTGACCAATGTGGTGATGGTTCCTAAGCCGGACAACAGATGGCGAATCTGTATCGACTTCCGAGATCTCAACAAGGCCTGCCCGAAGGATTGCTACCCCTTACCCATGATTGATCAGATGGTGGACTCGACAGCAGGCTGCGAGTTCATCTCCATGCTGGATGCCTATCAGGGGTATCATCAAGTACCCCTGGCAGTCGAGGATCAAGAAAAAGTTAGTTTCATCACGGCAGATGGTACTTATTGCTATACCGTTATGCCGTTCGGATTGAAGAATGCTGGGGCTACCTACCAGCGTATGATGAATAAGGTCTTCCGGTCCCAGATCGGGAGAAATGTGGAAGTATACATTGATGACATCCTCATCAAATCCGCCCGTGCTGACGACCTGGTGTCGGATGTCGAGGAAACCTGCCAAACGCTGCGGAGGTACGGGCTCAAGCTGAACCCAGCTAAGTGCCTTTTTGGTGCCCGAAGGGGAAAATTCCTAGGCTATATCGTGACCGAGCGGGGCATAGAAGCTAACCCGGGGAAGGTCAAGGCGCTGCTGGATATGCCCCCGCCCAGGAATCTACGGGAGGATCAGAGGCTCGCAGGGCGAATCACGGCCTTGTCTCGATTCATCTCCCGATCGGTAGAATGAGGGTTGCCTTTCTTTAAAACCCTCCGTAAAGCTACCAAGTTCCAGTGGGATGCCGACTGTGACAAAGCATTTGAAGAGTTGAAGACTTACCTCGCTGAACTGCCTGTGTTGGCGAAGCTGGAGGTTTGGGAGACCCTTTATGTGTATTTGGCCGCATCGGCTGACTCGGTCAGCCTGGTTCTGGTTAAACAAGAAGCGGCTGAACAACAGCCAGTGTACTTCTTCGCTCATCTATTAAAGGGAGCCGAGTGCCGCTACACGACACTCGAAAGGTTGATGTATGTGATGTTGTTAGGT
This sequence comes from Boesenbergia rotunda, assembly GCA_024364735.1. NCBI lineage: Eukaryota > Viridiplantae > Streptophyta > Magnoliopsida > Zingiberales > Zingiberaceae > Boesenbergia > Boesenbergia rotunda. Next base: position 57,882 of record JAGFNQ010002897.1, on the reverse strand, counting down.
GCCCAGAGACTTCGTCCTTATTTCTTGACACATCCTATCGTGGTGTTGACAAACAACAATCTGGGCCGAGTAGCCTCTAATCCTGAAGCGTCAGGGAGACTGATCAAGTGGACCACTGAGCTGAGTGAATACGACATTCAGTACCAGCCTCGACCGACCATCAAGGCTCAAGCTCTAGCTGACTTCTTAAGCGAGCTGCATTTGGACGAGATTGAAGAGGCATGGCAGATATATGTGGATGGCTCGTCCGCCCGGTCGGGGAGTGGGATTGGTGTTCTGATGGTCTCCCCTAGCGGAGAAAAGATGCATCTGTCGGTGCGGTTGGAGTACAAAGCTACCAACAATGAGGCCGAATACGAGGCCCTTATAGCTGGATTGCAGGCAGCTAAGCACGTGGGAGCAGCCCGAGTAATGCTCTACTCGGATTCTCAGCTGGTTACACAGCAAGTGGCTGGAATGTTTGAGGTCAACAGTGACCGGCTTCAGGCGTTCATAGAAGCTTACGAGAAACTGAAGGCTGAATTCAAAGAGGTACAAGTGAGAAAGATCCCTCGAGAAGAAAACTTCAAGGCGGATGAGTTAGACAAATTAGCTAGTTCAGTCGGCTCATGGGTACTCCCTCAGGCGGGCGGCCCGGCACTGCTGGTCATGCAAATAGAAAGACAGGGTGACCTGGAATTGGGGTCCGACTGGCGAACCCCGATCATCGCCTACCTCACCCGAGGAACCTTGCCGACCAATCAAGAGGAGGCTCGATGGCTCAAGAAACATGTGTCCCGATTCACCATGGTCGGTGACGCCCTTTATAAGAGATCATTTTCCCGACCTCTCCTTAAGTGCCTGAACGAAGAAGATGCTGATTATGTCTTGAGGGAAATTCACCTGGGGATCTGCGGACATCATGCTGGTGCACGCGCGACGGCTAGGAAGGCAATAATGTCAGGATACTATTGGCCCACCCTGCATAAGGACGCCAATGAGCTGGTTGCCAAATGTTTATCCTGTCAAAAACACCAGTGCTTACCGCACCAACCCACGGAGGCCATGAAGATGTCAGTAGTTTCTTGCCCTTTTGACCAGTGGGGCATGGACATTGTGGGCCCATTCCCGACTACCGTCGCTCAGAAGAAATACTTGCTGGTCGCAGTCGATTACTTCTCTAAGTGGATAGAGGCGGAGGCCCTGTCGCGCATCACCGAGCAGGCGGTCAAAAGGTTCTTGTGGCGAGACATTTTGTGTCGGTATGGAATCCCACATAAGATTGTCTCGGATAATGGGAGACAGTTCCAGGGTAGGAAGATACGAGAATGGTGCGCCCAATATGACATCAAGTAGACTTTTACTTCTGTAGCTTATCCTCAGAGCAGCGGCTAGGCAGAAGTGGCCAATCGGGAGATCCTCAGGGGGTTGAAGACAAAGCTCGACCACGTTGGCGGAACCTGGGTGGAGGAGCTCCTGAGCATCCTTTGGGCCATGCGAACTACTGTCAAAGAAACCACTGGATGCACGCCCTTCCAGTTGGTTTACGGAGCTGAGGCCGTGATCCCGGTCGAGGTCGGATGTGAATCAGATCGAAGAGCAGCATATGATGAGTATAACCCGGAAAGACGGTGTTTGGAGCTGGATTTGGTCAATGAAATTCGTGACAGCGCAGCGGCTCGGATGTTCGCATACAGGCAGAAGATGAAGCAGAGATATGACCGAAGAGTGCTGCCCCGAGCATTTCAAGTGGGCGACCTTGTCTGGAAAAGAATCAAACCTGTGGGGGACGTGAGCAAACTGGAGCCGCAGTGGGGAGGACCCTTCAAGATTGTGCAAAAACTCTCTTCGGGAGCGTATTACTTAGAGAATGAGAAGGGAAAAAGGCTGGATCGACCCTGGAGTGCGATCCACCTTCAGCCTTATCGAGCTGCCGAGTGACGAGCGATGATGTAAGTGTAAAATACGTCTAACAAGTGGAAGCGCATGGTCCTTACCCCGCTCGCAGATGCATCAGACTCTCGAGCTAAATTTCCCGCAGCTCGGCTGCTCAGTAAGACGCGTGGCGTCCCACGCTCCCTGAGTCCTGCCCGACTGTGTGCGCTATTATCCCGCGGCTCAGCCTGCCTGACCGTGTGTGCTTTCCCGCAGCTCGGCTGCTCAGTAAGATGCGTGGCGTCCCACGCTCCCTGAGTCCTGCCCGACTGTGTGCGCTATTATCCCGCGGCTCAGCCTGCCTGACCGTGTGTGCTTTCCCGCAGCTCGGCTGCTCAGTAAGATGCGTGGCGTCCCACGCTCCCTGAGTCCTGCCCGACTGTGTGCGCTATTATCCCGCGGTTCAGCCTGCCTGACCGTGTGTGCTTTCCCGCAGCTCGGCTGCTCAGTAAGATGCGTGGCGTCCCACGCTCCCTGAGTCCTGCCCGACTGTGTGCGCTATTATCCCGCGGTTCAGCCTGCCTGACCGTGTGTGCTTTCCCGCAGCTCGGCTGCTCAGTAAGATGCGTGGCGTCCCACGCTCCCTGAGTCCTGCCCGACTGTGTGCGCTATTATCCCGCGGCTCAGCCTGCCTGACCGTGTGTGCTTTCCCGCAGCTCGGCTGCTCAGTAAGATGCGTGGCGTCCCACGCTCCCTGAGTCCTGCCCGACTGTGTGCGCTATTATCCCGCGGCTCAGCCTGCCTGACCGTGTGTGCTTTCCCGCAGCTCGGCTGCTCAGTAAGATGCGTGGCGTCCCACGCTCCCTGAGTCCTGCCCGACTGTGTGCGCTATTATCCCGCGGCTCAGCCTGCCTGACCGTGTGTGCTTTCCCGCAGCTCGGCTGCTCAGTAAGATGCGTGGCGTCCCACGCTCCATGAGTCCTGCCCGACTGTGTGCGCTATTATCCTGCAGTTCAGCCTGCCTGACTGTGTGTGCTTTCCCGTAGCTCGGCTGCTCAGTAAGATGTGTGGCGTCCCACGCTCCCTGAGTCCTGCCCGACTGTGTGCGCTATTATCCCGCGGCTCAGCCTGGCTGACCGTGTGTGCTTTCCCGCAGCTCGGCTGCTCAGTAAGATGCTGTGTGGCGTCCCACGCTCCCTGAGTCCTGCCCGACTGTGTGCGCTATTATCCCGCAGCTCGGCTGCTCAGTAAGATGCGTGGCGTCCCACGCTCCCTGAGTTCTGCCCGACCGGGTACGTCAACTCTTGCCTGGCCAACAAGTTATAAGCGGACCAGCTTCCGCGCCCCACTTAATTCAGTAACTCCGATCGGACGCATGGCGGCCCCCGCTCTTGAGAATTGGCCCGAGTGGATGGTCGGACCCCCATCTCTTATCAAATCACATCCCGCCTCCGGATTGGTCCCTGACCCAGTGCAGGGCGATCCAGGCTCCCCACTTATCAACCCGCCAGGCGGGTAAAATTCTTGGAGTGCTAAGGCTTAAACATCTGGCCAATTTGGGCGCCTCTTAAGTCGGGCACAGTCGGAAGATGTGCGACCCAACAAAACCACCCAAAGTCTGCGGCTCGCCCGTAACATTCCAAATGGCCCGGACACTCAGGTGTTATCCCTACCGCGAATCGCTCACCTACACGGGAGCACGACATCTTCTGGTTCGGGCAACCCCCGAAGAGGGAAAGCCTAATGCCCGCGCCTAACCATACAAGTGCGCAGCGACTGGGGCCTAAGCAAGAGACATCCTCGTGCGAGTTAGTAAAGTCGTTCAGGTTACGGACTCGTAAACGTTACAAGTATATGAAAAAGTGGCATTTTATTATCCCAAGCGATTACAAGGTGGAGGCTTAGGGCCTTTTCAGCTGATAAAGGAAAAAGCGCTCGGGACTCAGTACCGACTAATCCTAACTCATGGGGTTCGGCCACTCTTCTTCGAGGCTTGACCTCGAGCAGGGAGTCGGTATAGCCCTTGAGGTGCCGAAGGCGTCGCTGGACGACCTTCAGTACGGACGTTTGGACCTCGTACTTTTGCTTAAGCTCGCTGAGCTCCGCGGCATTAGCAGCCCGTTCCGCCTCTTTGGCCCTCAGGTCAGCCCGCAAGATAGAGATGAGGTGTTGTGCTTCGAAAGGTTGCGCTCTGAGCGCAGTCCACTCCTCAGAAATCCAATTGACGGTGATACCTGTTAACAAAAAAGGGCAGAAGTCAGAAGTAAAGAAAAGGGAAATAAAAGCAACACCTCTCGTAAGTTGAAGTTTTCCGAGTCGGGCCTAAGAGCTCTCACCCGAGCAGAGTTTACGGACTCTCGGCTGGACGAAGTTTGCAGACTTCCTGCCACGACCATCACTTGAACACGAGTCACTAGCTAGTGTCTAAGGAGTAGCGGCAGGTGGAGAGACTGGTCCAGGAGAGTCGGTGGCAGCATCCTCGCCCGCAAAGGCCAGGGGTCGAAAAGGGGCAAGGAGCATGCAAGCAGCAAGCCGCCTCAGCCTGGCTTTTGCTTAGATAGGGGGCATATGATAGTACCCCCTCCAACATTCGCCGGGCCAGTATGGCCAGCCGGTCGGCATATAGAAACGCGACGAGTTGAATGACGAAGGATAGTATGAACACCTCCCTTCGGAGCCCCCATAATCGCAAGCGCCCAAACTCTCCTCAACAAAGTTGAAGAGAGCACCCAAGAGGAACTTCTCGATGGAGAAGGGACAAGCACTGGAGGCGCTGGAGAAAGCGAAGGGGCAAGCTCGGGAGGTGCTGGAGAAGGCGATACCTCGGGGCCGAGTAGAGGAGGAGTGTGCCCAAGAAGGGGGGTCACATGGGAAGATGAAGGTGCGCGGCAGCAAGTTCTGCAGAAGCTGGCACCCTGGCTCGCTTCGCTCGGCGGGGAAGAGCAGAAGTGCTATATAGAGATAAAAAGTTAGCCGAACGGGGCGCCTGAGGACAAGTTTTCAGTGGAGAGCCACTCGTATCAGAGACTCCCTTACGGAGGGAGGAGCCCGTTTTCATGGACTTTTTCCCCGTACATGAAGTACCTTCACTAGGGGAAAAGGTGGGTTTGAATGGCTGAGGCGAAAGGGGTGAATCAGGAGGAAGCATCATTTCAAAATACTCCTGGTCAGTCTCCCCCGAGGGAAAGGGATGCGAGTCGTCCGAAAAAGCACATAGTCCTCCCAGAGAAGGAACTTCTTCAGAGGAGTCGGTAGCCATGATGAGAGATGAGCAAGGAGATCGGTTTCGTGAGTTTTCTCTGGAAGCGACGACGGCAGAAGGTCACCTATGTATAGGAGGAGGAAACGTATCGCAGCCGTTCGCGAAGGACCTCGGTAAGCCGAATGATCGAACGGTCAGGCATACGAGGGGAAGACATGAAGAAGGGGTAGAGCCAGAGTAAATGAGAAAGGGCTGCCCGATGCCCGAGGCGCTTATGACTAGTGATGGACGTTTCGCCGGCCGATACGTCGTGTCGCTCAAGCCCTGTTCCATCACTCATTAAGACAGGTGTCAGAGATTGAGATACGAATCGCCCCGATGGGACGGGCCCATGGAGGTTCTCATAAATGGGCAAGCTCCCTCCAATCCTTGGGCTTTGGGCCTGGCCGGTCGCGCGACGACCCACGTCTCCCGGTCATCGACCCAATTGAGCGGGTAAACCTCGTAAACGTGTCCGGCCCCGCTAGTTTAGCGACCTACACGATGTCAGGAGGCGTCCCTCTCAGAGCGCTCCGCTCGGTAGCCCTGAAGATCGATAACAGTGTGACAAAAGGAGCCGGCCTTAAGTGCTTTAAGAAGGAATGAAGAGGCTCTATTCAGCAGGGTGCACAGATTACATCACTCCAAACCCGTAACCCTCGCTAGTACATCAAAAAGGAAGAAAGGCGAAAGAGAGACGAGAGAGGCAAACGGCTTGATCCTCACTTAAAGGGCGCGCCGGTCACACTGGGCAGGCCCTCACACATGTCCTCGAGGCTTGCTGTCGTGGGAGGCATATCAGGAGACAGATGCCCGCCCAACTTGAATCAACGGATTATGTTCAGCCCTTGCAGCACCATTACATCCATGAACCGTTTGGCGATTTCGGCCTTATGGATAGGGGCGTTGATGCACTCCAGCCTATATTCCTCCCGTCAAGCATCTTCAGCATCCTTGTAAGCTCGGAGCGCCATCAGCTCAGACTTGGCCGCCTCCCACTCGGCCTGTTCGGTCTCCCTACAAGCGCGTAGCTCTGTCAACTCTGATTGAGTGGCTTCCCACTCGGACCTTTCCTTCCGTAGCCGCTCAAGCTCCTCTTTCTGGGCGTGCAGCAACTGCTCTTTTTAGGAGAGATCCCCAGATAACTCAGTTATCTTTCGCGACTGGGCCAAAGCAGCAGTGTCTCTGGCCTCCAGTTGGGCCCGGAGAGTGTCAAGGGCAACTGACGCCCTCTGAAGGTCGGACTTCGCCTGGGCTAACTCGGCCTGGGCCTCCGATTGTAATGCTCGCGCCTTCCGCTCGGCATGTTTCAGGGTAGATATCCGGTCGTTTGCTTGAGAAGTGGCTTGTTGCGCCGTCTCAACCTGACCGCGCGCCGCTTCGAGTTGCTCCCCTGAGTGGGCCAGCTGATCTTGCAGAGCCTGGACCTCCTCTCGTAGGTGATTCAATGTAGGCTCGTCAGCAGCCAGTTGGGAGTGCACCAGTTGCGTCTGCAAGCGCCTCACCTCCCTCTCGGCCTTAGCCCGTGCCGAGCTTTGAGCCAGGAGCGACATGGAGACACCGTGGCAGTCTCCTGCGAACTGCAGAAGGAACATTGCTCCTATGGGCCAGCAATAAAAGGCGCAAAGGAAGGTCTCAATCGTTTGCGCATACCTGGGTGGCCTTAAGGAAAAAAGCGTCGGCCTTGTTGCGAGGGCCCCGAAAATAAGACTCCTCGAATCCTTGGGCATAGCGGTTGGCTACTGACCCATACAAGCGCAGATCCTGATAGTGCTCGGGCAGCTCGCCTAAAGGCATCCTCAGGCGACGATCCGCCTGAGAGGGCACCAAGAGGTGCATCGTCTGGTCTCCGGTCGGACCCTCCGCAGAAGGGGCCCCTGGTCGGGCGGACATCATGGTATCTGAAGTATTGGAGGTGGTAGAAGGTTGGACTGGCGATGTAGTGATGGAAAGATCAGCTGTCGCATCGAGGCCAGGGGCGGCAGCCGCCGCAATGGCTGGTAGGCAAACTGGGGGGTCCTCAACGGGAAGGGAAGCTGGATGGTCGGCAGCAGGGGCCACGTATGGAACAATGGCTAAAGAAGCAGAGTGGACTTTTGGTCTGAGAGCCACTCTCTTTTTCTTCTTCTTCTTCTCCAAAGAAGCAGAGTGAGTTCCTGGCTCGGGAGCTACTCTCTTTTTCTTTTTGTTCTCCAGATGTTTGCTGGAAGAAGGGCGGGACGAACCTCCAAGGCAATGGGGGCCGGAGGCAATGTGGGCCGATCCCCGTACAGGCGAAGTTGGGTTGGCCGGGATGACCGCTGTCGCAGTGCCTCCTCCAGCAGCCAGCATGGAAGCTAGCCGAGTCTGTAGCTCGGCCTCCTCCAGCCTGAAGCCTTCCTTCAAGGCCGTAGACCGCAACAAGGAAGCTGTGACAGCAAAATGAGTGCAGGCCTGACGAGCGACATACTGGGTGTATATATAGGAAGACTTACCAACATCGGATAGAGGGGGAGTGGGGCTCGGGCTCAGACCAAAAGCGGATAAAATCCCCTCTTTCAGCAGAAGCCCGCCATGGAAGTGCCTGTCTTCCAATTCGGCGATGACCTTCCGGTAGGCGGCGGAAGTGCGATAATGCTGGGGGAGAGTCTCAGAAACGGGAAGTCCCTCAACCCAGGTGGTAGGCCAGCCTGGGGCAGGGATGGGCCCGATGAAGAAGTACCGTTCTTTCCAGCCCTTATTGGAATTGGGCAGGTTCATGAGGAAGGAGGTTTTGGCTCGGGCCTGGAAGAAGAAGTCACCCACCTCTTGCTGTTTAGGGTAAAAGAAGTAATGGAAGTTCTCAGGTAGAAGGGGAATCTCGAGAAGTGAGAAAACGATGGCTGGGCCACATATCAGACGTATGGCGTTGGGAGCTAGTTGAGACAAAGGAATCTGGAAGTAGTCACAGGCGGCGGCAATGAAGGGATGTACGGGGAAACACAGGCCGACTTGAAGATGATCCTGAGATAAGACAATATAGCCCAAGGGGGCAGAATTTGGGTGTTCGTGTGACTTAGGTAGGTGTAGGCGGTGGTCGGCCGGAATAAAGAAGTCCGATTTCATTTGAGCGGGTAAACGCAGGCCGGCTTTGGGCCTGGCCGGTCGCGCGGCGACCCACGTCTCCCGGTCATCGACCCAATTGAGCGGGTAAACCCTCGTAAACGTGTCCGACCCCGCTAGTTTAGCGACCTACACGATGTCAGGAGGCGTCCCGCTCAGAGCACTCCGCTCGGTAGCCCTGAAGATCGATAACAGTGTGACAAAAGGAGCCGGCCTTAAGTGCTTTTAGAAGGAATGAACAGGCTCTATTCAGTAGGGTGCACAGATTACATCACTCCGAACCCGTAACCCTCGCTAGTACATCAAAAAGGAAGAAAGGCGAAAGAGAGACGAGAGAGGCAAATGGCTTGATCCTCACTTAAAGGGTGCGTCGGTCACACTAGGCAGGCCCTCACACATGTCCTCGAGGCTTGCTGTCGTGGGAGGCATATCAGGAGACAGATGCCCGCCCAACTTGAATCAACGGATTATGTTCAGCCCTTGCAGCTCCATTACATCCATGCATGAACCGTTTGGCGATTTCGGCCTTATGGATAGGGGCGTTGATGCACTCCATCCTATATTCCTCCCGTCGAGCATCTTCAGCATCCTTGTAAGCTCGGAGCGCCATCAGCTCAGACTTGGCCACCTCCCACTCGGCCTGTTCGGTCTCCCTACAAGCGCGTAGCTCTGTCAACTCTGATCGAGTAGCTTCCCACTCGGACCTTTCCTTCCGTAGCCGCTCAAGCTCCTCTTTCTGGGCATGCAACAACTGCTCTTTTTAGGAGAGATCCCCAGATAACTCAGTTATCTTTTGCGACTGGGCCAATGCAGAAGTGTCTCTGGCCTCCAGTTAGGCCCGGAGAGTGTCAAGGGCAACTGACGCCCTCTGAAGGTCGGACTTCGCCTGGGCTAACTCGGCCTGGGCCTCCGATTGTAATGCTTGCGCCTTCCGCTCGGCATGTTTCAGGGTAGATATCCGGTCGTTTGCTTGAGAAGTGGCTTGTTGCGCCGTCTCAACCTGACGCGCCCGCTTCGAGTGCTCCCCGAGTGGCCAGCTGATCTTGCAGAGCCTGGACCTCCTCTCGCAGGTGATTCAACGTAGGCTCGTCATGCAAGCCAGTTGGAGTGCACCAGTTGCGTCTGCAAGCGCCTCCACCTCCCCTCTCGGCCTTAGCCCGGCCGGCTTTGAGCCAGGAGGCATGGAGACACCGTGGCAGCTCCTGCGAATGCAGAAGGAACATGTCTATGGGCCAGCAAAAGGCGAAAGGAAGTCCAATCGTTTGCGCATACCTGGGTGGCCTTAAGGAAAAAGCGTCGGCCTTGTTGCGAGGGCCCCCGAAAATAGCCGAGTGCCGCAGTTACAAGGAACGGGGAAAAAAAAAAGACAAAAAAAAAAAAAAAAAACGACAGATCGACCTTATGAGTGACATGATCATAAATTAAAATTTTGCGAAAAAGTAAACTAATTTACTTAGTACCTCGCGTAACCCGAAGTAAGGGACGAGATCCAACCGTAGCGTCCCTTGGAAGCTCCGCCTCTATTCGCGTCCACGCCGAGTTCTCTTCGGGATGACTTCGCAAAGCCACGAGTTTTGTGCCGACGAGAACTACTAGATTCTCCAAAGACACATCTAGAATATCAAGAGAGAGATATGGAAACTAACCACCAAGTAACGGAATCGAGATTCCGCGAAGGGAGGAAGGAGATGCGACCCGCTTCGTCTTGGTGATGGCTCACGGCTAGGGAAGGTGGCGCCGGCCCTAGATTGAGAAAGTGGCGCCGGCCCTAGAGAGAGAAAGGGCGCCGGCCCTAGAGAGAGAGAGAGAGTAAGGGAGAGAGAGAGAGCTTCTTAATCTCTTGATTAATTGGAATTCAAGGCTTGCCTTTGGTTCCTTTATATAGTAGCCTCTCCATTGCCAAGTCTCCCTTTTAACGGAATAAATTTTCATAAGAAATTTATCCTATAAATTTTCTTATGAATTATTCCGTTATGCCATGTTTTATTATAACTAAATTTATAATAAAAACAAACACATCTCTCCTTTTATTATGGAATAAAATTTACAAGAAATTTACTATATAAATTTTTCTCATCATGGAAAAATCAATTCATAATTGATTTTATAAAATAAAATAAAGCAATCCATGGTTCATTTTAATTTTCATAAAATGACTAAATTTCTATAAATTTCTTTATATAAATTTCTTTATATAAATCTCTTTATATAAATTTCTTTATATAAATTTATTTATCCATAATTATATAAAACAAATCGCGCTTGATTTATTTTATAATTTAAACCAAATAAATTGGTTTCTCTCTTTGTGGTGGCCGGCCAAACCAAAGAGGGTGGGCAACCTCTTTGGCCGGCCACACCAAGCCAAGCCCTCGCGAATTAAACTCATTTAATTCGCCCAATAAGCCTTCAAAAGACTTAGCCATTTTAAGCTTCCGTTGCGCTTCTGATTAATTCAGATTCGACTTATTTCTCTTGATTGGAAAATCTAATTTTCAACTCGTTTTAAATCCCTCGGATTACTCGTAGTGCGTGTGACTAAATAGGCTTTCGATTTATGTTGGCCGTCTATAATCAACCAATTATAGAACGATCATGAGTGGCACCTAGTAGTACATCATGACCCCCAATTAATCGAAAGATCAACGGTTGACCTCAGAAATAATTCTGAAACCCTTCAGCAGCTCTAATGAATCGTGTCTCATTCCCTTCACCATCTTATACCCACTTGGTTCAGGACATGGTCTATGTGTGTCAGTCCCCACTAGGCTGACTATGTCACACCTAGCCCAAGTAACGTTCTCTCGTCCTTTGGATTTTTAATTACTCTCATGTATTTAAGAGACTCATACTCTAAACATGTCATGCTCTGGCCAGAGGCTTTGAGTAACAATCCGACGATAGGCCTTGGGTATACATCTCCTCGCAAGGAGTGGTGAATCCTTTGTAGGTTGTTCAAACATCTTCGGGCACTTCGGCTTATACCCAACCATCCTGGGTCCACACCTCCTTGGAGATGCTTGCTTAAGATGTTAAAGCATAAGTCTCCATGACCAAGATGACTTGAACACCGCAAGTCAAAGGAACATCGCACTTAAGCTGTAGTAAGAGCTTCATTGACATGTCTATATATAGACTACCATGTGAAGTTTTACAGCCAGTCACTCCAATGAACTAGTTCCCTTAACTAGCATCCATGTTTATCTCCGGACATCCCAATGTCACCAGCCAGTGAGAATCAGCTGATTAGAGAATAACCCATGCTAGTCTCAACAGAATTGATAGTGTCTGTATTTATCAATTCATCGACTAGGGATAATTTCAATACTTCACAATTGCACATGTAGAGATAATCACTAGTTGTGAATTCATTACAAATTCTCTCATGCTGTGAATTGTATTGCGGACATTCAGTAAATGAGTTTAAGATCCCAATCAAATACACAAACATGTATACTCAAATAGTGAATTTGCATTTATTAAAATAAATGTTTACAATCATAAGGCGATTGCCTTAGGACACTTCTCTCATATCACTAACAGGGAGCTACTCTCTTTTTCTTTTTCTTCTTTAGATGTTTGCTGGAGGAAGGGCGGGACGAACCTCCAAGGCAATGGGGGCCGGAGGCAATGGGGGCCGATCCCCGTACAGGCGAAGTCGGGTTGGCCGGGATGACCGCTGTCGCAGTGCCTCCTCTAACAGCCAGCATGGAAGCTAGCCGAGTCTGTAGCTCGGCCTCCTCCAGCCTGAAGCCTTCCTTCAAGGCCGTAGACCGCAACATGGAAGATGTGACAGCAAAATGAGTGCAGGCCTGACCGAGTGACATACTGGGTGTATATATAGGAAGACTTACCAACATCGAATAGAGGGGGAGTGGGGCTCGGGCTCAGACCAAAAGCGGATAGAATTCCCTCTTTCAGCAAAAGCCCGCCATGGAAGTGCCTGTCTTCCAATTCGGCGATGACCTCTAGGCGGCGGAAGTGTGATAATGTCGGGGAAGAGTCTCAGCAACGGGAAGTCCCTCAACCCAGGTGGTAGGCCAGCCCGAGGTAGGGATGGGCCCGATGAAGAAGTACCGTTCTTTCCAGCCCTTGTTTGAAGTGGGTAGGTTCAGGAGGAAGGAAGTTTTAGCTCGGGCCTGGAAGAAAAAGTCGCCCACCTCTTGCTGTTTAGGGTAAAAGAAGTAATGGAAGTTCTCCGGTACCAGGGGAATCTCGAGAAGTGAGAAAACGATGGCTAAGCCACATATCAGACGTATGACGTTGGGGGCTAGTTGAGACAGAGGAATCTGGAAGTAGTTACAGACGGCGACAATGAAGGGATGGACGGGGAAACGCAGGCCGGCTTGAAGATGATCCCGAGATAAGGCAATGTAGCCCAAAGGGGCAGAATTTGGATGTTCGTGTGACTTAGGCAGGTGTAGGCGGTGGTCGTCCGGGATCAGGAAGTCCGATTTCGTTTGAAGCAGGTCATGGGCGGTCAGGGTGGTTCTCAAGGTGGCATACCAAGGCCGGGATAGGGTTGGAAACGAAGAGGAAGAAGCCATTGGAGAAACAGGAGGCGAGAAGCTAACCAATGCGGAGGGGTCGTCGAAGAAAGGTCGGGACAAGGAAGCTGTTGCAACCCTAGCGGCGAGCAAAGCAGCGGAGGACGGCGGATGGTTTCGAATGAAGAACGGGCAAGCAAGGAGGCTCACTTATGGAGGCATGCGAGGAGTGTCAATCGTCCGATGGACGACTGGGAGAAATGTGCAGCCCCGCTAAAGCCGTCTGATCAGACTCGGGAATTATTTGGGGCGACAGAATACAGGTGCAGTAGAATATCCCCAATCGATGACGGCCAGTCATTCAGAGGGGCGCACCAGGCTTGGACCAGATTTAGGGTCCAGTCAGTCGGACTGCGTGCCTCCTTCGACTAGACTTGAGGGAGATGCTTATGATCCCGGGCCAGCTTACGTAGCCTGGCCCGGCAGCCTGGCGCTCAGTCAGAAGGGGAGTGGCCAGTGATCGGGACGATACTGCTGAGTAGGAGGTCCGCGGGCTCAGGCCCCTTGGGCTCCTACGGCAAGGTCTACATAGTCCCGTAAGGGCTTTCTCTTGAGACGGATGGTTTGTGACTTATTCAGCCTCGGCTCCCAGCCTACGCGTGGCGGCCCACGCTACGGAGATAAGCCCGAGCCACAGAAGACGTTACCAAGTGCCCCCAGTCGGCACCTCCATAGGCTCTCAGTCGGCCTCATTACCAAGTGCCCCCAGTCGGCACCTCCATAGGCCCTCAGTCGGCCTCGTTACTAAGTGCCCCAGTTGGCACCCCCCTAGGCCCTCAGCCGGCCTCGCTACTCAGTGTCCCCAGTCAGCACAACCACTCATTGACACCGGACCACCAGAAGTTGTATGAGGTCGGCATGGGACCTTGGTCATCCTGGTCACTAGCGGCGGATATCTCGCTGAGGTATTGATATGCCTGCCACCTCTTGTCCCCCGTACCTCGACCACATGCCCTGGTGTCAGGCCGAGCGGCGGCCAACGACGCCAATTCTTAAGTTGATAGGGCCCCTTTCCTCAACACAACATGAGCCACTTTACCCTGCCACCCCTGTCATCCCTGGACATGCCTTGCCTTGTCCTCGCTAAGCGACAGCAGGTGGCAGATGGGGCAGAACCTGTCAGCTTCCCCGGCTATTTATGTCTCTCACTCCGCATTTCCCAAGTACGCGCGAGAGTATAATTTCGCTACTGTTCTATTGCTTTCCATCGCCACCGTCGTGTACTGACTTGACTGTCGGAGTGCCTGGCCGGGGACTTTTCCCGACGGTTCTAACGATCTCTGTTTTGCAGGTTGGGAGTGACCTAGCTCGTCACGCCACTTCAGTGACCTCGTCCTTCTCGGAGACTCGTCCAGCTGTAGGGGCGTCTGACTCACTTCGTGACAGGATCATGTGATTTTTTGGAAAATTAAAATAGAAAATGGAGCAAACCAACCAAACACCCCCTTAGAAAGTTGCATTTTTTTTAAAAAAAAATGGCAAGATACTTGGTAAATTAATTTGTGCTTTTAAACTTCGCATGGCAAATATTAACTCAAAAAAAAAAAGAGATTATGTTAAAATAAAATGTTAAAATTATAAATCATAAAACTTTTTTTAAAAGCATTTTGTACTGATATTTGACAGACTGTTCATAATGCAAGTATGTGAAAAGTCCGTGGAAGGACCATTGAAATGAGGATTGAAGAAATGAAATATGAAACCGACGAAGTGTGCGCGATTGTTTCGCCGATTGAGTTGATATTTTTTTTGAACGGTGAGGGAATTAGCAATTTAGAGGGTTGGCCGAATACTTTTATAATAAACAAAACATTGCCCTTGTCTTTTTTTTTTTTTTAAATTTATAGTTTTAGATGATTCTTTCGTTTTTTTAATAACTGATAGGAAATGGGAAATTGGCCCGATTGGTCAAACAGGTGCCCCGTTGACTACCTAACCAGTTGGAAGTTGACCTTCGCTGGCTTAAGTCAAACTTCACCGTTCACACTTATCTCACCGCGTTTTAAAATCCCGCGGGAAGAAACAGAGTCCCGCCATGGATGACCCCAACGGTAAGCGGCCCTTCCCTTTCCACGAAGAGGTTGAGCACCTCGAAATCCTCTCCTGGGCCTTATCTCCGGCGTCGGCTCCGGCGCTCACCCCGTCGCCGCCGCCCTCAGCCTATGCGGAGTACAGAGGATGCTCTGTCGACGAAAACGTAGGCATCGGCGGGGATAACGCCTTGTTCTTTCCTCCTTCGCATCCGCACTACGAGTTCGATCTCCTTGAATCGTCTCCGGAGGCGACGTTGTCGTCCTCCTACGCCTTTGCAGAAAACAGAGGATGCACTCCGGGCGGAAATGTAGGCGACGGCTCGAATGAGAATTTCCACGGGAGATCAATCCAGTTCTGGGCCTTAACTACACCGCCTCCAGCGCAGCACGACGCGTTCTTCTCGGTTCCAGCTTTTCCGTCGTCCGCCTTCTTCCAGTACATAACATGCTGTCCCGCCGAAAAAATAGGCAGCTGCGGGGTGGAAAATATCCACCGGAGATTTATCCGATTCTGGCGGTCCATGGCGGCAGAAAGCTGGCGGAGGATCTCCGCCAAGGAATCAATGTCGGAGGGTAACGGCGGCCACGGCCCTGGGTTCAAGCACATGATGAGGGAGCGGCAGAGGAGGGAGAGGCTGAGTCAGAGCTACGCCGAGCTCCATTCTCTGCTTCCTAGTGGATCAAAGGTGAGATCTTTCTTTAAAAAATTTCTTTGAATTCAAACCTCGTAAATCCTCGATTGCAGGGTGATAAGATCTCGATCGTTCAGTCGGCGACGGATTACTTGATCGAGCTGCGGTGGGAGAGGGAGAGGCTCTGGCGGCGGAGCCGAGAGCTGGAGCTGATGAAGCGCGGGAAGGCCAAGGAGGAGGGGAAGGAGNCCTGTGGTATTGGATACCGTAGCGATTGGCATTAGGCCAAGTGGGAATTTGTTAGTGATATGAGAAAAGTGTCCTAAAGCAATCGCCTTATGATTGTAATCATTTATTTTAATAAATGAATGTTCACTATTTGAGTATACATGTTTATGTATTTGATTGAGATCTTGAACTCATTTACTGAATGTCCGCAATACAAGTCACATCATGAGAGAATTTGTGACGAATTCACAACTAGTGATTATCTCTAAATGTGCAATTGTGAAGTATTGAAATTGTCCCTAGTCGATGAATTGATAAATACGAACACTATCAATTCTGTTGAGACTAGCATGGGTTATTCTCTAATCAGCTGATTCTCACTGGCTGGTGACATTGGGATGTCCGGAGATAAACATGAATGCTAGTTAAGGGAACTAGTTCATTGGAGTGACTGGCTGTAAAACTTCATATGGCAGTCTACATATAGATATGTCAATGAAGTTCTTACTGCAGCTTAAGTACGATGTTTCTTTGACTTGCGGTGTTCAAGTCATCTTGGTAATGGAGACTTATACTTTGACATCTTATGTAAGCATCTCCAAGGAGGTGTGGACCTAGGATGATTGAGTATAAGTCGAAGTGCCCAAAGATGTTTGAACAACCTACAAATGATTCACCACTCCTTGCGAGGAGATGTATACCCAAGGCCTATCGTCAGATTGTTACTCGAAGCCTCTGACCAGAGCATGACATGTTCAGAGTATGAATCTCTTAAATACATGAGAGTAATTAGAATCCGTAGGATGAGAAAATGTTACTTGGGCTAGGTGTGACGTAGTCAGCCTAGTGGGGACTGACACACATAGACCATGTCCTGAACCAAGTGGGTATAAGATGGTGAAGGGAATGAGACACGATTCATTATAGCTGCTGAAGGGTTTCAGAATTGTTTCTGAGGTCAACCATTGATCTTTCGATTAATTGGGGATCATGATTTACTACTAGGTGCTACTCATGATCATTCTATAATTGGTTAATTATAGACGACCAACATAAATCGAAAGCCTATTTAGTCACACGCACTACGAATAATCCGAGGAATTTAAAACGAGTTGAAAATTGAATTTTCCGATCAAGAGAGATAAGTCGAATCTGAATTTTTCAGAGACGCATCGGAAGCGTAAAATGGCTAAGTCTTTTGAAGACTTAATAGATGAATTAAATGAGTTTAATTCATTGGGGCGTGGCCTGGATAAGCCGGCCAAAGAGGGTCCCCACCCTCTTTGCTTGACCTGCCACAACAAAGGGAGGGAACCAAATTGTTTGGTTCAATTTATAAAATAAATCAAGTGTGGTTTGTTTTATAAAATTATGGATGATATAAATTTTTATAAACCAAGGTTTGGTTTATTTTTTCATGAAAATTAAAATGAACCATGGATTGGTTTATTTTATTTTATAAAATCAATCATGGATTGATTTACCATGATAAAAAAATTTATATAAAGAAATTTATATAAAATTTATTTTTCATGGAAATTAAAATGAACCATGGATTGGTTTATTTTATTTTATAAAATCAATCATGGATTGATTTACCATGATAAAGAAATTTATATAAAGAAATTTATATAAAATTTATTTTTCAAGAAAATTAAAATGAACCATGGGTTGACTTATTTTATTTTATAAAATCAATCATGGATTGATTTACCATGATAAAAAAAATTTATATAAAGAAATTTATATAAAGAAATTTATATGATAAATTTATTATGAAAATTTATTCCATAAGAAAAGGAGACTTGGTTGATTTTTATCATGAATTAAAATATGATTTTAACCATGATATAAAATCAAGACTTGGCATGATGGAATAAGTTATAAAAAATTTATATGATAAATTTCTTATGAAAATTTATTCCATAAGAAAAAAGAGACTTGGCGGTTGAGAGGCCACTATAAGAAGGACCCAAGGCAAGGCTTGGAATTCATTCGAAATAATCCAAGTATTCTTGCTTGGGCTCTCTCCCTCTCCTCCCTTCTTTCTCTTGGCCGGCCTCTCCCTTCTTCTCCCTTCTTCTTGCCGTGAGCACAAGGAGAAGCACCGAGGCGACGAAGTTCTTCCGTTGAGACGATCTTTCTCTCCGGCCATCATCACCTTAGGATTGGGCGCAAGTCATCTTCCTCCTCCTCGCCGGAATTGTGATTCCGGCCAACCTTGGTGGTGAGTTTTTCCGATATAATTACTTCTCTCTTGGTTTCTTGTCGCGTTCTCGGAGAATCTAGTAGTTCTCGAGAACACGAAACACGTGGCTTTGCGAAGTCATCCCGAAGATACTCGGCGTGGACGCGAATAGAGGCGGAGCTTCCGAGGGATGCTTACGGTTGGATCTCGTCCCTTCCTTCGAGTTACGCGAGGTAACAAGTGAATTAGTTTACGTTTCTACAAAATTTTAAATATATGATCATGTCTACACAACATAAGGTTGCATGCTTAGATATGTGGTTAAATAATTTGAGAAATTATTTATGCTAAACCTTCCGCTGCACGTAATTAATTTTAAAATTACGAACCCGCATCTATGTCAACATGCACCCGGTCCCAACAAATTAGTATATTATTTTTCAGGACAGCAATCTAGGTTTAGTGAAACAAGTACTATCTTCCCTGTACAAGCACAATATCCAGAGACTGACGCAGACTTACTTGACCCTGTCACTCCGAGATATAGCAAATGCTGCTAAACTGAACAACCCTAAGGAAGCTGAGATGCATGTACTTCAGATGGTAAGTTTGAGCATAACTGTTCCTAAGTTAATCAGCCAGTTTGCAGTTAGTAATGATAAAATGTTTCAAAATGATATCAGATCCAGGATGGAGAGATATTTGCTACTATTAACCAAGAGGATGGAATGGTGAGCTTTCATGAGGATCCTGAGCAATACAAAACTTGTGGGATGATAGAACATATTGATTTTTCAATCCAAAGGTAATCTTTTTTAAGTGCTTCTACTTCATATTTGACTTGTTTCACTTTCCAAGTTGATGACCACTAGACCAGGGCGTTTATTGCATGTTGTAGAACCTCCGACCCCTTCATTGCACTTATTGATTAGTATTCTGTTTCTATTGTGCCTTAAACTTCTTGTTACTGGGATTTCAATTTTGGATCTGAAATCCCAGTAACAAACTAGATTCCCCTTTATTGCTTATCCTATATTCGCATGCTTTCCTCCTGTAGTTCAGCAATGGCCATTTTGTATCTCCATCTCCCTGATGTGGCCTTCTTTTCTTCTGTTTCATATCATCTTGTTTTCTTTTTGTTTGATTGCAGGTTAATGGCATTGTCAAAGAAACTGAGCTCCTTAGACGAACATCTTTCATTCGATCCTGCATATCTGTCAAAGGTGAGTTAAATGATCCTCTTCCCTTCCATTACAAAATACGAATCCATTAATGCTAATCAATATAATTTCATGATTGACCCCGGGCCAGCTTACGTAGCCTGGCCCAGTAGCCTGGTGCTCAGTCAGAAGGAAAGTGGCCAGTGATTGGGACGATCCCGCGGAGAAGGGGGTCCGCGGGCTCAAGCCCCCTGGGCTTCCGTGTCAAGGTCCACATAGTCCCGTAAGGGTCTTCTCTTGAGACAGATGGTTGGTGACTTGTTCAGCCTCGGCTCCCCGCCTACGCGTGGTGGCCCACGTTACAGAGATAAGCCCGAGCCACAGAAGACGTTACTAAGTGCCCCAGTCGGCACCCTCTTAGGCCCTCAGCCGGCCTCATTACTAAGTGCCCCAGTCGGCACCCTCCTAGGCCCTCAGTCGGCCTCGTCACTCAGCGCCCCAGCAGGCACCACCACTCCCTGACACCGGACTACCAGAAGCTGGCCCGAGGTCATAAGATATGACCCCGGGCCAGCTTACGTAGCCTGGCCCGGTAGCCTGGCGCTCAGTCAGAAGGAAAGTGACCAGTGATTGGGACGATCCCGCAGAGAAGGGGGTCCGCGGGCTCAGGCCCCCTGGGCTTCTGTGTCAAGGTCCACATAGTCCCGTAAGGGCCTTCCCTTGAGACAGATGGTTGGTGACTTGTTCAGCCTCGGCTCCCCGCCTACGCGTGGTGGTCCACGTTACGGAGATAAGCCCGAGCCACAGAAGACGTTACTAAGTGCCCCAGTCGGCACCCTCCTAAACCCTCAGCCGGCCTCGTTACTAAGTGCCCCAGTCGACACCCTCCTAGGCCCTCAGTCGGCCTCATCACTCAGCGCCCCAGCAGGCGCCACCACTCCCTGACACCGGACTACCAGAAGCTGTACGGGGTCGGCGCAGGACCTCGGTCGTCGTGACCCCCAGTAGCGGATATCCCGCCGAGGTATTGATATACCTGCCACATCTTGTCTCCCGTACCTCGACCACATGCCGTGGTGTCAGGCCGAGCGGCGTCCAACGGCACCAACTCTTAAGTTGACAGAGCCCCTTTCCTCAACACAGCATGAGCCACTTTACCCTGCCACCCTTGTCATTCCTGGACATGCCTTGCCTTGTCCTCGCTACGCGACAACAGGTGGCAGAGGGGGCAGAACCTGTCATCTTCCCCGGCTACTTATGTCTTCTATTCCGCATTTCCCAGGTACGCGCGATAGTGCAATTCTCATACTGTTCTATTGCTTTCCATCGCCACCGTCGTGTGCTGACTTGACCGTCGGAGTGTCTGGCCGGGGACTTTTTCCGGCGGGTTCTAACGGTCCCTGTTTTGCAGATTGGGAGTGACCCAGCTCGTCACGCCACTTCAGCGACCTCACTCACCTCGGAGACTCGTCCAGTTGTAAGGGCGTCTGACTCACTTCGCAACAGGATCAAATTTGGCGCTAGAAGGAGGGACACCAGCAGCCTGATCGGAAGTGAAGATAGATGAGCCTTACGATATCAACCTGGATATCTCTCGAGGGGAGTACGAGGTACTCTTGGCTACGCGAGCTCAGCAGAGAGCTTCTCAAAGGCTCTCCCAAGCTACTAGCCAAGGGCCTCAGGGCCTCAGGGCCTCAGGGCCCAGAGCCGGTGGCGCGTCGTGTCTCAGGGGGGCAAGGTAGCACTGCTGTGCCTGAAGGGGGTCCCGCACCTCCCCCTGCGATTGTCCCCCGGGAGCAACCCGGCGAGGCCCATTCAGTGACCGCTGAAGCCTCGGTTTCCAATCCAGTGCGCGGGAGACGACCGGATAAGGGAAAGGCTCTGGTTGACCCTACTTCAGCCGTGCCGGTGCGTAGCCCTTTCGCTTCTTGGATCTTGGAAGATCCCGTTCCCCACCACCTTCGTTTCTTCACCATCCCTGAGTACGTGGGGACCACGGACCCGGAGGAGCACTTGATGAAGTTCGAGAGTGCTGCTATGCTTCAGCAGTACCCGGAAGGCGTTAAGTGCCGAGCCTTCCTAACCACACTCTCTGGTGCAGCCCAGAGATGGTTTGACCGGCTCCCAGACGGGTCGATTACGAACTTTGAAAAGTTCAAGAAGGTGTTCCTATAGCACTTCGCTAGCATCCGGAGGCACCACAAAACGAGCCTCAACCTGTTCGCCCTGAAGAAAGGGCCGAAAGAAACACTTCGGTCTTACATCCGGAGGTTCAATGAGTTGGCAATGGATGTGCCAACCGCCACGCAGGAAGTCATGGTGAGCGCATTCTCCCAAGGTCTGCAGGAGGGAGAGTTTTTTCGCTCGCTGATCAGGAAGCCCTCGAAGGACATCGACAACCTTCTTGGGAAGGCTGACAAGTATATCAACGTCGAGGAAGCGCAGGCGGCTCGGCGCAAGGAATCGGCGGCCCCAGCACCCCCTCCTCCTGTTCACACTGCCAGGCCCTCGGGAGGACCCATTCGTAGTCCTCGGGGTCCCGCCGAGCATGCGGGCATGGAAAGGTGCCACGTGCAACAGGTGGCCCAGGGATGCTTCCCCGCCCGATGGAGGCCATACTGTAGCTTCCACCAAAGTCACGAGCACGCCACTAAGGAATGCCGACAAGCCGGCCGGGGTCGGGCTCAGGCCCCTAGAGGTCGAGGGCGACAAACACCTCCCGGACGGGGGGCAGGCCAAGGTGGGCCGAACACTGACTCAATGGCCGAGGAATTGCGAGAAAACCCTCCGGCTGCTCGAAATTTGTTCCCTCAAGGGAACCGAGCGGTGGAAGAGGAGACGGAAGAAGAATGGGCCAACCAGCAAAATGTTGCTCGAGGCGGCGTGCACGTCATCTCGGGCGGCCCGATCGGAGGAGATTCCCACCGGGCTCAGAAAGCCCTAGCACGCCGACTGGAGATCCATCAAGTTGGCACTAGTCAGGCCCAGGCCGAGGGGCCACAAATCAGTTTCGGGCCCCAAGATCTTCAGGGGTTGGAAGTCCCCCATGATGACGCGCTGGTCATTACAGCCGTCATCGCAAATTATCAAGTCCACCGCACCATCGTGGACATGGGCAGTTCGGTCAACATACTCTACAAGAGGGCATTTGACCAGCTCCAGATTGAAAAGTCCCAGTTGGAGCTAGTGGCGACCCCGCTGTTTGGCTTCACGGGGAATACAGTACATCCCATTGGTTAGATTTGGTTGGCCGTCTCCCTGGGTGAAGAGCCATTGAAAAGGACTCGGTGGTCCACCTTTCTGGTGGTGGACGTCCCCTCATCCTACAACGCCATCTTGGGTCGCCCTGTTCTCAACGAGTTCCGGGCCGCCACCTCCACCTTTTACCTGAAGGTTAAGTTCCCGGTCGGGGACCAGGTGGGAGAGGTCAGGGGCGACCAGAAGATAGCCCGAAGGTGCTATGTGGATGATGTTCGCGTAGACAGTCGCAGGGCCCCCCGTCCTTTCCCTGAGTGTAACATGGTCCAAGCCTCTCCTTGGTCCGAGTTGCAGGAAGACAAGGAAGAAGTGCAGCTCCTCCCCGACCGGGAAGAGTCCCGAGTCAAGATTGTGGCAGGACTGCCAAAGGAGCTGAGGGGGTCCCTGCTGGAGTGCTTGGCTTGCAATCAAGATGTCTTCGCCTGGACTGTCAAGGAGTTGAGAGGCGTCCGCCCGGAAGTTGCGGAACACCACCTCCACGTCTACCCCCACGCTCGACCCGTGAAGCAACAGAAGAGGGACTTCAGCACCGAGCAGAACAAGGCGATCAGAGCCGAGATCGAGAGGTTAACAGAGGCAGGGCACATCAGAGAGGTGCAATTCCCGTCCTGGTTGGCCAACGTGGTGCTGGTGCCTAAGCCGGACAACAGATGGCGAATCTGTATCGACTTCCGGCATCTCAACAAGGCCTGCCCGAAGGATTATTATCCTTTGCCCCAGATTGATCAGATGGTGGACTCGACAGCAGGCAGCGAGTTCATCTCCATGTTGGACGCCTACCAGGGATATCATCAAGTACCCCTGGCAGTCGAGGATTAAGAAAAAGTTAGTTTCATCACGGCAGATGGTACTTATTGCTATACTGTTATGCTGTTCGGATTGAAGAACGCTGGGGCTACCTACTAGCGAATGATGAATAAGGTCTTCCAGTCCTAGATTGGGAGAAATATGGAAGTATATGTTGATGACATCCTCATCAAATCCACCCGTGCTGACGACCTGGTGTCGGATGTCGAGGAAACCTGCCAAACGCTGGGAGGTACGGGCTCAAGCTGAACCCAGCTAAGTGCCTTTTTGGTGCCCGAAGGGGAAAATTCCTGGGCTATATCGTGACCGAGCGGGGCATAGAAGCTAACCCGGGGAAGGTCAAGGCGCTGCTGGATATGGCCCCGCCCAGGAATCTATGGGAGGCTCAGAGGCTCGTAGGGCGAATCAAGGCCCTGTCTCGGTTCATCTCCCGATCGGCCGAGCGAGGGTTGCCTTTCTTTAAAACCCTCCGTAAAGCTACCAAGTTCCAGTGGGATGCCGACTGCGACAAGGCATTTGAAGAGTTGAAGACTTACCTCGCTGAACTACCTGTGTTGGCGAAGCCGGAAGTTGGGGAGACCCTTTATGTGTATTTGGCCGCATTGGCTGACTCGGTCAACCTGGTTCTGGTTAAACAAGAAGCGGCTGAACAACAGCCAGTGTACTTCTTCGCTCATCTATTAAAGGGAGCCGAGTGCCGCTACACGACACTCGAAAGATTGATGTATGTGCTGTTGTTAGGTGCTCGGAGGCTTCGTCCTTATTTCTTGGCACATCCTATCGTGGTGTTGACGAATAACAATTTGGGTCGAGTAGCCTCTAATCTTGAAGCGTCGGGGCGACTGATCAAGTGGACCACTGAGCTGAGTGAATACGACATTCAATACTAGCCTCGACCGACCATCAAGGCTCAAGCTCTAGCGGACTTCTTAAGCGAGCTACATTCGGACGAGATTGAAGAGGCATGGCAGATATATGTGGATGGCTCGTCCGCCCGGTCGGGGAGTGGGATTGGTGTTCTGATGGTCTCCCCTAGCGGAGAAAAGATGCATCTGTCGGTGTGGTTGGAGTACAAAGCTACCAACAATGAGGCCGAATACGAGGCCCTTATAGCTGGATTACAGGTAGCTAAGCACGTGGGAGCAGCCCGAGTAATGCTCTACTCGGATTCTCAGCTGGTTACGCAGCAAGTGGCTGGAAAGTTCGAGGTCAACAGTGACCGGCTTCAGGCGTTCATAGAAGCTTACAAGAAACTGAAGGTTGAATTCAAAGAGGTACAAGTGAGAAAGATCCCTCGAGAAGAAAACTTCAAGGCGGATGAGTTAGCCAAATTGGCTAGTTCAGTCGGCTCATGGGTACTCCCTCAGGCGGGCGGCCCGGCACTGCTGGTCATGCAGATAGAAAGGCAGGCTGACCTGGAATTGGGGTCCGACTGGCGAACCCCGATCATCACCTACCTCACCCGAGGAACCTTGCCGACCAACCAAGAGGAGGCTCGGTGGCTCAAGAAGCATGTGTCCCGATTCACCATGGTCGGTGACGCCCTTAATAAGAGATAGTTTTCCCAACCTCTCCTTAAGTGCCTGAACGAAGAGGATGTTGATTATGTCTTGAGGGAAATTCACCTGGGGATCTGATTGTTGGATATCTTGGATATCTATTGTGAATGGAAAGGGAGGTGGTGGGACATTAGTCCCACATTGGAACTTTCCATTGAATGGAAAGTGAGGAGGAGAATAAAGGGACTCCCTTGTGAGTGGTGCTTTAGTCCCACATTGGGAGTTTTAAGGCAAAATGTTTGGTTTATATTGTATCACAAGCATGGTAGTTGTGAACAAATGCTAGGGGAGAGGCTCTCTCTCACGCGTGGGTGCGCAGGGGGGGTGTAAATCCAGGGCCCGGATTTGTACTGAACCAAGTGAACTCGTGTGTGTGCACAACCCGCGCACGTCGAATGTCCGATTGGTCGAGGCAAAATTTATCCAAGCAGATGAACCAACATTTTGCCAAATTGATTTTTGCTCAAATGTAACTGATGCATTAAATTTGATTAATGCGAGGTCAGTAACCCCCAGACGTTTTAATCTGGTTGGGTAAATGGCAGTAAATGGTGATTAATTCGCCATTGAATGCTGAGGGGTCTGGGCCTATATAAGAAGGTCGTGACCGAGAGCAATAAGACAGACACAAGGAAATTCTCCTCCGCTACAACTCCACCTCGTTCCCGACCTCCGCTTCGCTGATAGCAGTCGGGTACATCCTCAGTTCGCCACGAGCAACGAGTGCTCCGTTGCGCCCGTGGTTCGGATGTTGTATCCTGAGAGACAGAAGTCCATCTGAGCCTCGAAGCACCACGAAGGAGGACAAATCTGTTTCAAGGAAACTGCACTACGCAGGCCTCAGTAACATCCCGGTCGGGAGACGTCCGACCACTACTCAGGAGTTCCCAGTCGGGAAACTCCACTCGGCAATACCGCTCGGAAGCTCACTCGGCCTTCCGCTCGGGAGCTCACTCGGCCTTCCACTCGGGAGCTCGCTCGGTCACTCGACAATACCGCTCGGAAGCTCACTCCGCCTTCCGCTCGGGAGCTCACTCCGCCTTCCGCTTGGGAGCTCACTCGGCCTTCCGCTCGGGAGCTCACTCGGTCACTCGACAATACCGCTCGAAAGCTCACTCGGCCTTTCGTTCGGGAGCTCACTCAGCCACTCGGGAGCTCACTCGGCCATTTCGCTCGGGAGATTGCAGACTGCAGTTTGGAGCTCGGGCCACTCAACAGAGATAAGTTGACATTATTTTTTTAGTAATTTCAATTTAGTGTAAAATTTCGGAAACTCCTCCAACAATCTTGAAACATATTCCATTCTGTTGAGATGGCCACGGAACGTGTTGAGGTAAAACAGACTCATCACCAGGCCCTCTCCGCCCCGATCGAGAATGTCCCGATCAACCATGGGGAAAAGATAGAGAAGTTCACTGGGCTGAACTTCAAGAGGTGGCAGCAGAAGATGCTTTTCTATCTGACCACGCTCAATCTGGCTCGGTTCTTGACCGAGGACCCTCCCAAGCAGGCTGAGGCTGCTGAGGTGGAGGCATGGACTCATTCTGAGTACCTATGCCGAAACTACATCCTCAACTGCTTGGCCGACTCGCTGTATGTTGTGTACAGCACGAAGAGAACAACCAAAGAGCTATGGGAGTGCTTGGACAAGAAGTACAAGTCGGAGGATGCTGGGGCCAAGAAGTTCATCGTGGGCCGATTCTTGGACTATAAAATGGTTGACTCTAAGACAGTGATCAGCCAAGTCCAGGAGCTTCAGGTGATCTTACATGAGATCCACTCAGAAGGTATGGTTCTGAGTGAAACCTTCCAAGTAGCAGCCATCATTGAGAAACTGTCCCCCGGCTGGAAGGATTTCAAGAACTACCTGAAGCACAAGCGGAAGGAAATGAACGTGGAGGAACTTGTTGTGAGACTTCGCATCGAAGAAGACAACAAGGGATCAGAGAGAAAGATGTTCTCTCAGGCTACTGCGAAAGCCAATGTGGTCGAGCACGGACAAAGCTCGAAACGGAAGAATTCTAAATCTTCCAAGCTGGGACCCAAAGGAGGCATCTCCAAGAAGTTCTCTGGGAAGTGCTACAACTGTGGCAAAGTGGGTCACAAGTCTTCGGAATGCAAGAAACCGAAGAAGAAGCAGGAGGCCAACCTGAACGAGGGACCTGAAATGGAGGACCTCTGTGCCGTGGTCTCTGAATTGAACCTGGTGGTTCAAACCCGCGGCAATGGTGGATCGATACTGGAGCCACCAGACATGTGTGCTGCAATAAGGAGCTGCTCCACAATTTTGAAGAAATTAGTGGAGAGAAGCTGTTCATGGGGAACTCGGCAACCTCGGACATCATGGGCCAAGGGAAGGTGGTACTGAAGATGACCTCAGGCAAGGACCTGACTCTCACCAATGTGCTGTATGTTCCGGAGATTCGAAAGAATCTGGTGTCCGGATCACTGTTAAGCAAGCATGGCTTTCGCATTGTGTTTGAGTCCGACAGGGTTGTTTTGTCGAAGAAGGGAATGTTTGTAGGAAAGGGCTATGTATCTGATGGGCTGTTTAAGCTCAGTGTAATGGCCATTATGCCTAAGATAAATAAAAATGAAAGCTGTTCCACTTATATGCTTGAGTCTTCTTGTTTATGGCATAGTAGACTAGGACATGTGAACTACGATGTGATCCGTGGAATAATAAACATGCAAAGCATACCGACATTCCACCTTGACCCGAAACACAAGTGTGAGACTTGTGTTGAAGCGAAGTTGACTAGGTCATCCTTTCAACACGTTGAAAGAAGCACCGAACCACTCGGCCTAATTCACACCGACGTATGTGACCTTAAAGGCACACCGACACGTGGTGGGAATAAGTATTTCATCACTTTTGTAGATGATAACACCAAATATTGTTATGTGTATCTTCTCAAAAGCAAGGATGAAGCTATAGAGAAATTCGTTCTCTATAAGAATGAGGTTGAAAACCAACTTAATAAGAAAATTAAGGTGGTTCGAAGTGACCGAGGTGGTGAATACGTATCACCATTCGCTGAGTTGCGTGCTGAACATGGAATCAGACACGAAACAACAACTCCTTATACCCCTCAGCAGAATGAGATTACTGAGCGAAAGAATCGAACTCTTAAGGAGATGATAAATGCTCTTCTATTGAGCTCTGGACTACCAGACTTCATGTGGGGGGAAGATGTGTTAATAGCTAATTACCTTTTAAATAAGGTCTCTCGAAAGAAAATAGATAAGAGCCCTTATGAGTTATGGAATGGAAGACAACCATCCTACAAATACTTGCGAGTGTGGGGGTGTCTTGCCAAAGTTTTGGTGCCTGATCCGAAAAGGGTTAAGATAGGACCAAAAACTGTTGATTGCATATTTATTGGATATGTACATAACAGCAATGCATATCGGTTTTGTGTGTATGAGTCACAAATACCAGATATACATAAGAACTCGATAATAGAATTGAGAAATGCCTCATTCTTCGAGCATGTGTTTCCATATAAGACCCGAGAGGATGCTAGCTCCTCGAAACGGGTGGAGGAAATACCAGAGGAAGAAGAAGAGGATGATGAACCAGTGGAGGCTGCGCCTCGGCGGAGTAAGAGAGCTCGGGTGGAAAAATCGTTCGGATCAGATTTTATCACTTTCATACTGGAAGGTGACCCCCAAAGCTACTCAGAAGCTGTGAACTCTTCTGAGGGACCTCACTGGAAATAGGCAATTGCATCTGAGATAGAATCTATCTTACAAAATCACACTTGGGAACTTGTAGACCTTCCTTCGGGGAGTAAACCATTAGGTTGCAAGTGGATTTTCAAGAAGAAGATAAGATCAGATGACACAATTGACAAGTATAAGGCGAGGTTGGTAATTAAAGGTTACCGATAGAGAGAAGGCCTTGATTACTTTGATACATATTCACCTGTGTCGAGAATAACGTCCATTAGAGTGTTGTTGGCTATTGCTGCTCTATGGAACCTGGAAATACATCAGATGGATGTAAAGACGACCTTTCTAAAGGGAGATTTAGAAGAGGAAATCTATATGGAGCAATCAGAGGGGTTTTCTGTGCCAGGACAGAATAACCAGGTTTGCAAATTGGTGAAGTCTTTATACGGCTTGAAGCAAGCTCCAAAGCAGTGGCATGAGAAATTTGATAATGCCATGCGAGAAGGTGGATTCAAAATCAATGAATGTGATAAATGTGTCTACTCGAAAGCTGCTGAAGATGACTTTGTCATCTTGTGCTTATATGTAGATGACATACTTATCATTGGGAGTAATGATAAGATAATCAAATCCACGAAAGACATGTTGAACTCAGGATTGTTGGGACCGGGTGCATGTTGACACGGATACGGGTTCGTAATTTTAAAATTTAATTACGTGCAGCGGAAGGTTTTAGCATAAATAATTTCTTAAATTATTTTAACCACGTATCTAGCATGCAACCTTAAGGTGTGGACACATAATCATAAATTAAAATTTTACGAAAAGTAAACTAATTTACTTAGTACCTCGCGTAACTCGAAGTAAGGGACGAGATCCAACCGTAGCGTCCCTTGGAAGCTCCGCCTCTATTCGCGTCCACGCCGAGTTCTCTTCGGGATGACTTCGCAAAGCCACGAGTTTTGTGCCGATGAGAACTACTAGATTCTCCAAAGACACAACTAGAATATCAAGAGAGAAATATAGAAACTGACCACCAAGTAACGGAATCAAGATTCAGCGAAGGAAGGAAGGAGTCGCGACCCGCTTCGTCTTGGTGGTGGCTCACGACAAGGGGAGGTGGCGCCGACCCTAGGGGAGGAGAGAGGGCGCCGGCCCTAGAGAGGGAAAGTGCCGACCCTAGAGAGAGAAAGGGTGCCGACCTAGAGAGAGAGAGAATAAGGGAGAGAGAGAGAGAGCTTCTTAATCTCTTGATTAATTGGAATTCAAGACTTGCCTTTGGTTCCTTTATATAG
This sequence comes from Boesenbergia rotunda, assembly GCA_024364735.1. Lineage (NCBI taxonomy): Eukaryota > Viridiplantae > Streptophyta > Magnoliopsida > Zingiberales > Zingiberaceae > Boesenbergia > Boesenbergia rotunda. The sequence continues at coordinate 28,324 of JAGFNQ010002897.1, read as the reverse complement.
TAGCCTCTCCATTGCCAAGTCTCCCTTTTAACGGAATTAACGGAATAAATTATCATAAGAAATTTATCTCATAAATTTTCTTATGAATTATTCCGTTATACCAAGTTTTATTATAACTAACTTTATAATAAAACAAATATATCTCTCCTTTTAATTATGGAATAAAATTTGTATAAAATTTTCTTATCATGGAAAAATCAATTCATAATTGATTTTATAAATTAAAATTAAACCAATTCATGGTTCATTTTAATTTCCATAAAAAGAATAAATTTCTACAATTTTTTTTATATAAATTTCTTTATATAAATTAATTTATTTATCCATAATTTTATAAAACAAATCGCGCTTAATTTATTTTATAATTTAAACCAAATTAATTGGTTTCTCTCCTTGTGGTGGCCGACCAAACCAAAGAGGGTGGGCACCCTCTTTGGCCAGCTACACCAAGCCAAAAACTCTCGCGAATTAAACTCATTTAATTCGCCCAATAAGCCTTCAAAAGACTTAGCCATTTCAAGCTTCCGTTGCGCCTCTGATTAATTCAGATTCGACTTATTTCTCTTGATCGGAAAATCCAATTTCCAACTCATTTTAAATCCCTCGAATTACTCGTAGTGCGTGTGACTAAATAGGCTTTCGATTTATGTTGGCCGTCTATAATTAACCAATTATAGAACGATCATGAGTGACACCTAGTAGTACATCATGATCCCCAATTAATCGAAAGATCAACGGTTGACCTCAGAAATAATTCTGAAACCCTTCAGCAGCTATAATGAATCGTGCCTCATTCCCTTCACCATCTTATACCCACTTGGTTCAGGACATGGTCTGTGTGTGTCAGTCCCCACTAGGCTGACTACGTCACACCTAGCCCAAGTAGTGTCTTTCTCGTCCTTTAGATTTCTAATTACTCTCATGTATTTAAGAGACTCATACTCTAAACATGATATGCTCTGACCAGAGGCTTTGAGTAACAATCCGACGATAGGCCTGGGTATACATCTCCTCGCAAGGAGTGGTGAATCCTTTGTAGGCTGTTCAAACATCTTCGGGCACTTCGGCTTATACCCAACCATCCTGGGTCCACACCTCCTTGGAGATGCTTGCTTAAGATGTTAAAGTATAAGTCTCCATGACCAAGATGACTTGAACACCGCAAGTCAAAGGAACATCGCACTTAAGCTGCGGTAAGAACTTCACTGACCTGTCTATGTATAGACTACCATGTGAAGTTTTACAGTCAGTCACTCCAATGAACTAGTTCCCTTAACTAGCATCCATGTTTATCTCCGGACATCCCAATGTCACCAGCCAGTGAGAATCAGCTGATTAGAGAATAACCCATGCTAGTCTCAACAGAATTGATAGTGTCCGTTTTTATCAATTCATCGACTAGGGATATTTTCAATACTTCACAATTGCACATGTAGAGATAATCACTAGTTGTGATCCCATCACAAATTCTCTTATGCTGTGAATTGTATTGTGGACATTCAGTAGATGAGTTTAAGATCCCAATCAAATACACAAATATGTATACTCAAATAGTGAATTTTTATTTATTAAAATAAATGTTTACAATCATAAGGCGATTGCCTTAGGACACTTCTCTCATATCACTAACAAGGATTTAACATGAAAGACATGGGCCTAGCTGATGTGATTCTAGGAATCAAGATTCTTAGAACAGCTGAAGGACTTGTTCTTAGTCAGTCCCACTACGTGGACAAGATTCTTGAGAAATTCACTAATGGTGATACTGCGTTGGCACGAACGCCGATAGATACGAGCCAACATCTATCGAAAAACTGAGGAGAAAGTATCTCTCAGGGAGAGTACGCTTGGGTGATTGGAAGTCTGATGTACTTGATGAATTATACACGACTAGACATGGTTTACGCAGTAAGCAAACTGAGTAGATACACGAGTAATCCCGGTGTTGAGCACTGGAAAGGAATAACAAGAGTACTGAGGTACTTGAGATATACTCATGGAAATGGACTGCACTATATGAGATATCCTGCTGTTATCGAAGGATACAGCGATGCGAGTTGGATATCTGACATAAAATACTCGAAGTCTACAAGTGGCTATGTGTTCACTCTGGGAAGTGCAACCATTTCATGGAAATCTTCTAAGCAAACTGTAATAACCAGATCCACGATGGAGTCTGAGTTTGTAGCTCTTGACAAATGTGGTGAAGAGGCTGAATGGCTACGGCAATTCTTAGAAGATGTACCGAGATGGCCGAAACCCGTGCCGGCAATCTGCATACATTGTGATAGTCAATCTGCAATTGGTCGGGCACAAAGCCATCTGTATAATGGTAAGTCTAGACATATACGTCGAAGACACAATACCATTAGACAACTACTCTCAACTGGAGTTATCACTGTTGACTATGTGAAGTCAAAGGATAACTTAGCGGATCCGCTAACCAAAGGGTTAAATCGAGAGTTAGTTGCAAGTTCATCAAAGAGGATGGGTTTGATGCCGATAGAAAATGTTGCTGCAAAGGAAACCCAACCTATGCAGACTGGAGATCCCAAGAACTAGGTTCAAAGGGACAACCTAACTGCACTGACAAAAGTGTTCACTGTGAGGGAACGACTCTTTGAAACAGTGAAGGATGAAGGTTAAGCATATGGCTTTTAATGATTTAATAGAGTTATATGGAAAACTCTTAAGAGATCACCTATGTGAGAAAGAAGTGGGGCCGCTTCGAAGAGAATTGGAGGTACAATTCTTAGAACTTCTCGCAGAATCAGGCATGTTCATGGCCAAGAAAGAACACACTCATGAGAACTGAGGTGTATTAGGGAGAGTCCTGGGTGAGATGTGTTAATTCTTACATAAACGACAGCACAGTTCAAGGACATCGTGTCTACTGTCAGTCAGGAAGCAAACAGATCTTCACAAGGGAAGGTTCAAAGGGTGAAACCTACATATCCTATACACGACTCAACTGCTGAATGCTATCACCATGTTTCCATTCATGTGGGGGATTGTTGGATATCCTAGATATCTATTGTGAATGGAAAGGGAGGTGATGGGACTTTAGTCCCACATTGGAACTTTCCATTGAATGGAAAGTGAGGAGGAGAATAAAGGGACTCCCTTGTGAGTGGGGCTTTAGTCCCACATTGGGAGTTTTAAGGTAAAATATTTAGTTTATATTGTATCACAAGCATGGTAGTTGTGAACAAATGCTAGGGGAGAGGCTCGAGGCTCTCTCTCACGCGTGGGTGCGCAGGGGGGGGGGTGCAAATCCAGGGCCCGGATTTGTACTAAACCAAGTGAACTCGTGTGCGTGCACGACCCGTGCACGTTGAATGTTCGACCGGTCGGGGCAAAATTTGTCCAAGCAGATGAACCAACATTTTGCCAAATTGATTTTTGCTCAAATGTAACTGATGCATTAAATTTGATTAATGCGAGGTCAGTAACCCCCAGACGTTTTGATCTGGTCGGGTAAATGGCAGTAAATGGCTATTAATTCACCATTGAATGTTGTGGGGTCAGGGCCTATATAAGAAGGTCGTGACCGAGAGCAACAAGACAAACACAGAGAAATTCTCCTCCGCTACAACTCCACCTCGTTCCCGACCTCCGCTCCGCTGATAGCAGTCGGGTACATCCTCAGTTTGCCACGAGCAATGAGTGCTCCGTTGCGCCCGTGGTTCGGCTGTTGTATCCTGAGAGACAGAAGTCCATCTGAGCCTCGAAGCACCACGAAGGAGGACGAATCTGTTTCAAGGAAACTGCACTACGCAGGCCTCAGTAACATCCCGGTCGGGAGACGTCCGACCACTACTCAGGAGTTCCCAGTCGGGAAACTCCACTCGGCAATACCGCTCGGAAGCTCACTCGGCCTTCCGCTCGGGAGCTCACTCGGCCTTCCACTCGGGAGCTCGCTCGGTCACTCGGCAATACCGCTCGGAAGCTCACTCGACCTTCCACTCGGGAGCTCGCTCGGTCACTCGGCAATACCGCTCGAAAGCTCACTCGGCCTTTCGTTCGGGAGCTCACTCGGCCACTCAGGAGCTCACTCGGCCACTCAGGAGCTCACTCAGCCATTTCGCTCGGGAGATTGCAGACTGCAGTTTGGAGCTCGGGCCACTCAACATAGATAAGTTGAAATTATTTTTTAGTAATTTCAATTTAGTGTAAAATTTCGGAAACTCCTCCAACACGGGCATCATGTTGGTGCTCGCACGACGGTCAGGAAGGCGATAATGTCAGGATACTATTGGCCCACCCTGCAAAAGGACGCCAACGAGCTGGTTGCCAAATGTTTATCCTGCCAAAAGCATCAGTGCTTACCGCACCAACCCACGGAGGCCATAAAGATGTCAGTGGTTTCTTGCCCTTTTGACCAGTGGGGCATGGACATTGTGGGGCCGTTCCCGACTGCTGCCGCTTAGAAGAAATACTTGCTGGTAGTAGTCGACTACTTCTCTAATTGGATAGAGGCGGAGGCCCTGTCGCGCATCACCGAGCAGGTCGTCAAAAGGTTCTTGTGGCGAGACATACTGTGTCGATATAGAATCCCACATAAGATTGTCTCGGATAATGGGAGACTGTTCCAGGGCAGGAAGATACGAGAATGGTGCGCCCAATACGGCATCAAACAGGCTTTTACTTCTGTGGCTTATCCTCAAAGCAACGACCAGGCAGAAGTGGCCAATCGGGAGATCCTCAGGGGGTTGAAGACTAAGCTCGACCACGTTGGCGGAACCTGGGTGGAGGAGCTCTCGAGCATCCTATGGGCCCTGCGAACTACTGTCAAAGAAACCACTGGATGCACGCCTTTCCAGTTGGTTTACGGAGCTGAGGCCGTGATCTCGATCGAGGTCGGGTGTGAATCGGATCGAAGAGCAGCATACGATGAGGATAACTCGTAAAGACGGTGTCTAGAGCTGGATTTGGTCAACGAAATTCGTGACAGAGTAGCGGCCCGGATGTTCGCATACAGGCAGAAGATGAAGCAGAGATATGACCGAAGAGTGCGGCCTCGAGCATTTCAAGTGGGCGACCTTGTCTGGAAAAGAATCAAACCTGTGGGGGACGTGATAAAACTGGAGCCGCAGTGGGGAGGACCCTTCAAGATTGTGCAAAAACTCTCTTTGGGAGCGTATTACTTAGAGAATGAGAGGGGAAAAAGGCTGGATCGACCCTGGAGTGCGATCCAACTTCAGCCTTATCGAGCTGCCGAGTGACGAGTGATGATGTAAGTGTAAAATACGTCTAACAAGTGGAAGCGCATGGTACTTACCCCGCTCGCAGATGCATCAGACTCTCGAGCTAGATTTTCCGCAGCTCGGCTGCTCAGTAAGACGCGTGGCGTCCCACGCTCCCTGAGTCCTGCCCGACTGTGTGCGCTATTATCCCACGGTTCAACCTGCCTGACCGTGTGTGCTTTCTCGTAGCTCGGCTGCTCGGTAAGACGCGTGGCGTCCCACGCTCCCTGAGTCCTACCCGACTGTGTGCGCTATTATCCCGCGGTTCAGCCTGCCTGACCATGTGTCCTTTCCCACATCTCGGCTGCTCAGTAAGACGCGTGGCGTCCCATGCTCCCTGAGTCCTGCCCGACTGTGTGCGCTATTATCCCCCGGTTCAGCCTGTCTGACCATGTGTGCTTTCCCACAGCTTGGCTGCTCAGTAAGACGCGTGGCGTCCCACGCTCCCTGAGTCCTGCCCGATTGTGTGCGCTATTATCCCGCGGTTCAGCCTGCCTGACCGTGTGTGCTTTCCCGCAGCTTGGCTGCTCAGTAAGACGCGTAGCGTCCCACGCTCCCTGAGTCCTGCCCAACTGTGTGCGCTATTATCCTGCGGTTCAGCCTGCCTGACCGTGTGTGCTTTCCCGCAGCTCGGCTGCTCAGTAAGACACGTGGCGTCCCACGCTCCCTGAGTCCTACTCGATTGTGTGCGCTATTATCCCGCGGTTCAGCCTGCCTGACTGTGTGTGCTTTCCTGCAGCTCGACTGCTCAGTAAGACGCGTGGCATCCCACGCTCCCTGAGTCCTGCCCGACTGTGTGCACTATTATCCCGCGGTTCAGCCTGCCTGACCGTGTGTGCTTTCCCGTAGCTCGACCGCTCAGTCAGACGCATGACGTCCCACGCTCCCTGAGTTCTGCCCGACCGGGTGCGTCAACTCTTGCCTGGCCAACAAGTTATAAGCGGACCAGCTTCCGCGCCCCACTTAGGTCAGTGGCTCCGATTGGACGCGGGGCGGGCCCCCGCTCTTGAGAATTGGCCTGAGTAGATGGTCGAACTCCCGTTTCTCATCAAATCACATCCTTCCTCCGGATTGGTCCCTGACCCCATGCAGGGCGATCCAGGCTCCACGTTTACCAACCCGCCAGGTGGGTGAAATTCTTGAAGCGCTAAAGCTTAAACATCTGGCCAATTTGGGCGCGTCTTAAGTCGGGCCCAGTCGGAAGATGTGCGACCCGGCAAAGTCACCCAAAGTCTGCGGCTCACCTGTAACATTCCAAATGACCCGGAATAACGGATGGACCCTTCCATCAACACTCGGGTGTTTGCCATGCCGCGGACCGCGCACCTGTGGCGGATCGGTCGTTATGCTTGAAGGTGCCCCGTCCCGACACGGGAGCACGACCTCTTCTGGTTCGGGCAACCCCCGAAGAGGGAAGGCCTGATGCCCGAGCCCAACCATACAAGTGCGCAGCGACTGGAGCCTAAGTAAGAAACACCCTCGCGCTAGTTAGTAAAGTCGTTCGGATTACGGACTCGTAAACGCTACAAGTATATGAAATAGTGACATTCTATTATCCCAAGCGATTACAAGATAGAGGCTTATGGCCTCTCAGCTAATGAAGGCAAAAGTACTCGGGGCTCAGTATCGACTAATCCTAACTCATGGAGTTCGACCACTCTTCTTCGAGGCCTGACATTGGAGTAGGGAGTCGGTATAGCCCTTGAGGTGCTGAAGGCGTCGCTGGACGGCCTTCAGTACGGACGTTTGGACCTCGTACTTCTGCTTAAGCTCACTGAGCTCCGCGGCGTTAGCAGCCCGTTCCCCCTCTTTAGCCCGCAGATCGGCTCGCAAGATAGAGATGAGGTGTTGTGCTTCGAAAGGCTGTGCCCTGAGCGCAGCCCACTCCTTAGAAATTCAATCTGACGGTGATGCCTGTCACCAAAAGAAGGCAGAAGTTAGAAATAAAGAAAGGAAAAATAAAAGCCACACCTCTTATAAGTTGAAGTTTTTCGGGTCGGGCCTAATAGCTCTCGCCCGAGCAGAGTTTCCGGACTCTCGGCTGGGCGAAGTTTGCAGACTTCCTGCCACGACCATCACTTGAACACGAGTCACTAGCTAGCATCCAAGGAGTAGCGGCAGGTGGAGAGACTGGTCCAGGAGAGTCGGTGGTAGCATCCTCGCCCGTAAGGGCCCGGATGTCGAAAAGGGGCAAGGAGCATGTAAGCAGCAAGCCACCCCAGCCTGGCTTTTGCTTTGATAGGGGGCATATGATAGTACCCCCTCCAACATTCATCGAGCCAGTAGGGCCAGCCGGTCAGCATATATAAATGCGACGAGTTGAATGACGAAGGACAGTATGAACACCTCCCTTCGGAGCCCCCGCAAGCGCAAGCGCAAGCGCCCAAACCCTCCTCAACAGAGTTGAAGAGAGCACCCGAGAGGAACTTCTTGATGGAGAAGGGACAAGCATTGGAGGCGCTGGAGAAAGTGAAGCGGCAAGCTCGGGAGGTGCTGGAGAAGGCGATACCTCAGGGCCGAGCAGAGGAGGAGTGTGCCCAAGAAGGGGGGTTGATAAGCACCATTTTATTGATTATTTTAATTGCTAAAATCCATGTTTGACCTATGTTTTTATTGCTTAATTGTGAAATTGCCCTAGGTTTTAGGATTTCCTATTAATTTGGACTTAATTGCAAATTTGCACATTTTTGGATTATTTGGCCACTAATTTTCTGATATATTTTTTGTAGGCATGAAAGGATCCTGGACCTAGGGCATATTGGGTCAAACTTGAGTCAGAAGTGATCCGGATCGAATTATCAAGCTTACGATTAATCCGAGCCGTCCGATTCAAGAGCGGCTAGATCTGAGCCATCCGGGACAATCTGAAGCAATCCGAGCTAGGGCTAGGCTTGATCAAGCACCCTGATCAAGATCTGAAGATTTCATCCCCATCAGAGCAAGATCAGCCGTTGGATCAAGCTTGGAGGGCTCTAGATCGTCCATTCACAGATTAGGTTGATCTGGACCATCCGTTGCAAATCTGGAGGATCCGAGCTACCACGAGGCAGATCCTGACCCCAGATCATCATCATTAAAGTTTGGCTCCAATCAGAGCAAGTTCAGCCGTTGGATTTCATCAAATCAATCACAGCCGTCCATTGTTAGCTATTTAATCAGAAATCGCTCGCAACCCAGCCTTGTCGCGTCTTCGCCGCAAGCTTCCATTTCTTTGTTTGTTCTTCATTTTTTGCTTCAGTTTTTCTTCAATTCGAGGCGCGACCACCTCAAATCGATGCTAATCCTTGAGTGACAGCAAGGATAAGGATTGGGGTTTAGTGTAGTTAGTGAATTTTCAGTAATTAGCATTAGATTACATTTCTGCTATTTCGTTTCTGCAATTTGTATCAGATGATTCGTTTTCTTGTATTGATTGCTTCTATCTTAATTGGAGGCTCATCCTTGAGTGACAGCAAGGATTTGTGAGCTGAGATGAGGGATTGAGGCTTGGTTAATCTCGTTTATTAGCTGTAATGTCGTTTTTGTAGTTACATTTCATTTCTGCAGTTTCTGAATCTGTTTTAGCTGCTGTAATTTCGTTTTCTGATTGGTTTCTGCTTAATTAGGATTCAAGTTTCCAAGTCAAGTAGTGAGGCAACTTGTGTAGTGATAGATTTAGTTAAATTTCAGTTTACTTTGGTTTATTTTGCTTGCGTGCCATTGAATTGTTGCGTATCAGCCTTTTCTGCAGACTTCAGTTCAGTTTCGAAATCCCTTGATTGTTTCTAGCTCGAAATCAGTTAGTCTAGCTCAATTCCAATTCATTTCTGATATTAGATTGGTATAATTGATCTAAATCGTTTGTGAGTTTCTGAATTAATTGTTCTCTATTTTCTTTTCCTGCATTTCTGCATTTCTACAAACCTGCGTATCAGACTTTTAATTGATGTTCCTAAATTTTTGTATCAAGATAGCATTGTTTCATCTCCTGAATTTGCATTGTAATTGGTTCCATTTAAATAGCATTGGCATCAGAGTTAGTGAATCAGATTCATTGTGCATCAATTCTAATTTCTGCAATTTGATTGCATTGCTGAACTTCAGATTGTTTCTACAATTTTTTTAGCTCGTATCTACATTCTTATTTCAGCTCATCAGAGAGGTGGGTAGTTAGTGAATTATTGTAATTGATCTCAGCTTGTCCTGTGTGTTTTTTTTATGCTGATTGCTGCCGCATCCCATGTTTTCAAGTTCAGAATTTCAGTCATTTGAATCCCTGCACATTATTTCTGAATTTTTGTGTGTTCTGAATGGATTAAGTCTTGCATATTTCTTCCCTAATAGCCTGGGTTCTAAACTGAATTGCTCAGCTTTAATTTCTGGGTTGACAGTATAGATTAAGTAATTAACATCAGATTTGGCACATAGGCATCCTCCACTTGCGTATCAAGTTTATTTCAATCTTTTACCTTGTATCAAGCTGAGTTTCTGTCTGGAATTACAACCTCTGGAGTTCAACACCAATTGCAATGTACTCTAGCATTTGAGTTTAAGATCCTACTTCTTTGTAGCAAGTTTACTCCATTTCTTTTGCATGTGGCACGAAAGTGAAATCATGGCACGATTTTTGTATCAATTTGGTTTTAGATTGTTTGCATTTGGTTTGTCTTGAGTTTGATTTTGTTGCTTCATTGATTGGCATTTGTTTTGCCTTTGAAATCAGAATCAGTTTCCTAAATTGATTAAGTGCTTTAGTTGATTCGGTTTCCATTGGTTGAGTCATTACTTGCCATCACATTGGTTGGTTTATTAGTTTATCTTCCTTCATTTTCATTGCTATTTTATTTCTGAATTGAAAACAAAACCCAAATTTTATTTGAAACCCAAAAACACAAACGACACCTAAATATAAGCGCGAATCAAACAAACCTCAACTAGCCTCGAGAAAAATACGACCTGTGGCCCCTATATTACATTTTCAGATTTTTGATTGTAAAAAGGGTTTCCAGCATTTCATTCACATTTAAATCTGATGAGCCCACACTTTCGTGACAATTTAATCTAGCATATATCTGGGCTTATGAAATTTTTGGCGCCGTTGCCGGGGAAGCAACTAGTTGATTTGTTTGATTTTTGCTTGTATACTCTTGGACATATCATTGGGTTCTATTTTTGTTGCATATTCTTTTGTATACGGTTGCTGCCATTTTTTCTTGTTTGTTTTGTGACAGGGCTATAAAATCCAAATGTTTTCACCAGAGGAGTATTCACAGCTTAAAGATACACTGGAGGGGTTAATAAATGTGCTTAAGCACTGGAATTCCCAACTAACACCCAACAGTGATTCATCTATTTATCAGCAGCCATGTCCACAATTTCAGCAATCACATTCGAATTTTCAACGACCCAATCAGTTTTTTCAGCAACAAAATGAGCAATTCCAGCAACCAAACTTTCAGTTTCAGCCACCATTACAACAATTCGAGCAACCACAACAATTTCAGCCGGATTTTCAGCCAATTCAACCATTATTCCAGAATTATCAGATTGGGCAGCCACCATTTCAACAATTTCAGCCCAATTTCCAGCCACAAATTCAGCATGGGCAGCCACCATTTCAGAATTTCCAACAACAAAACCAGAATTTTCAGCCCACTCAATTTCAGTGTTCAGCACCACAATTTCAACCTCAGATCCAAAATTTTCAGGGGTACAATTTTCAGCCATCTCCACAAACTTGTGAATCAAATTTTCAGCAGTTAAATCAGTCATTTCATCCATTTGAGCAGCCCCAACAGTTCCAATTTCAGAATTCACAGCCAATTCTTGGTCTTCAGCAGCCTTATGCTACATTTCGAGGCCAAAAGGATTTCCACACCAATCAAGGAGGCTTTGAGGATCCTAATGAGAGTGAGGCTCAACAACAAAGAATGGAGGAGATGTTTCAACAAGTTGTACAATATCATCAAAAGCAACAAAGACTTCAAGACATTGAAAGAGGCGTTGGACAAATTGCTAGTGATTTGAATCAGATAAAAGCCCAAAGATCAGATCAGTTATATTCTCAAGTTGCTTTTAATTCTGAGAGCCCCGGAGTTGATTTTATATCAGTTCAAGGTGACCCTAGCGCCTGGCCAAGTCCTTCTTCAAGTGATCTTAAAATTTTGGAAGAAGTAGAAGATGATGTAATCATCAAATATAGGGCACCTACAGCATACATCCCTCCGGAGATTCCTACTCAAAAGTCATTTTCAATTTTTTCAGCTCCAGAAGAAGAAACTGAAGCTCCACAGGACCATTCTAGACTTTTATTTTCTGATGATAGTATTATTGATGGTCCTAATTTTTCTAACATTGTTGTTGCTGATATTACAGAGGAAACTTGCATAGGAGATGATTCCATAGGTGTAGGGGACTGCACTAAGCCCCAGGGACCACCACAGTTGACTGGTACATTAGAAGATTCAGAAGATGAACCAGAAAGTATAGGGACTTGCATGGTGGAAGCAAGCACCCAAGGATCACCTGCTTTAGTTGAGTGTCCACCAGAGTTTGAGGCTGAAGAGGAGCATGTACTTGACCAGGAGGAAGCCATGGATACATCTACCCTTGTAGAACCTCCAGGTATTCTCCAGCACGCTCAGGTAAGTATTTCTCCCCTTTCTTCAGAAAAATGCAGTGAGGTACCTAGTGCTGATGTTATTGATTCTGATGAATTTATTGATATACCTTGTGTAGAGATTGTTTGTGAAAATCCAATAGAGGTACCAAATATTGATTTCCTTGATCGTACTGCATTACATGATACATCTCTTGTAAATTTGAATTGCGAAATAATTTTAGAGGCACCTATAATAGATGTTGTTTGTTATGATGAATCACTTAATACATCTTTTGTGGATATGGATAGTGAAAAATTTTTAGAAGTGCCTGAAATTGATGTTATTTATTTTGATGAATCTCTTGCTATATCTTATACTGAGATTGAATGTGAAAAACTCATAGAGATATCTGAGATTGATTTGATTGGCTATGATACATTGCTTGACACACCTTTGATAGGAAATAATTGTGAAATTTCTATTGATGAGCCAGAAATTGATTTCTTTATTTGTGATGAGTATTTGGATGCAAATTTGGTAGGAAATGATTTTGAAAATTTTATTGAGGCACCAAGAATTGATTTAATTGAATATGATGCAGTTTTGGATTCATTTAATGCAAAGACTAAATTTATATCATTTCTTTCTGACCCTGAACACTTGAGAGAGGTATTACATTGTTTTGCATGGTCCAGAAGACTTCAAGAGTGGGTGCTCCAACTGAATAGACTTTAGCCTCCTGGAAGGACTTCTGAAAAGCATCAAGAAGGAGGAGATGATTTTACTCTAATTCAAAGCACTCCACCTCTGACATGGCTCTTGAACCTGAATCGCCTGAGGCCACCAGAGCAAATTTTTGTGAAGTTTAAGTGTGGGGGAGTTCCAAATCTCCCAACCACCCAGACTCCTCCACTACCACGATGGAGGCTGCTTCTTGATAGGCTCCGTCCACCAGAAATAAAGGGGAGATTGTTCTTTCTCATATTTTCTTTTATTGCATGTTTCACTTTTCTGACTTTTAGAATTTTCTTTTAAATTGAGTCCTTGCTAATAAATGCATGAGTAGAGTAGAATGCATAGGAGTCATTGTAAATACTTTATTATTTCTCTTGTCACTTTTTCTTGCATGAGTAGAAATAAATGTATCCCTCTAGGTTATCTCCATAGCATTTTAGAATCTTTTGAAAATAAATTAAATTTGGTTGTCCAAACTTAGGGTTTGAGCTAATGGATGAAATCTTGGATGCTTGAGTACTACTTGCTTTAGATTCTTAATTGAGGACTTGGGATGAATTATTTTGACCTAGTGAGAATTAGCCTTACTTTTGTGATACACCTATGTTATTGTACTCTAGAACTTGCTTAGGTTCTTTCAAAACCATTTTTCAATGATTGGATCACATCTATAGAGGCTAATCCATTTGTTTCCCTTTCCACATCAATTTTTAGCAAAAATCATGTTCATTCCATTTTTCTTTACTTATTTCTTACTCTTACCTTCACTTTTCTTTGGACTTGTTGTTTGATATGTTTCTAATGCTATTTTGCCCGAGACGGACAAAGATTTAAGTGTGGGGGAGTGATTAGTGTTTTGGAAAGAATTGATATCAAAGAGGAAATTCATGTCGAAAAAAAAAATTTCTTTGAAATTACATGTGCCAAGTTGATTTGAGTTTGTGTCAAAAATGAGCAAGAAGATGTGGTTAAGGATGGAAATCAATTGAAGCATCTAGAGTTATTATCATCAATTGAAGATCCAAGAAGAAAACAGAAAAAAAATTTTGTTTGTGCCAAAGTGAAGTAAAATTTTTGCAATGAAACTATTTAAGGGCAGAAATGTTTTGGATTTGCAGTTTTCTTGGCTTGCAGTTTGCCTTTGCTTGAGAAATCAGAAACAATCAACACGAGCTGAATTTGCTGCTGAACAATATCTGAATTAAAACCGAGAAAAACTGAGCAAAGGCTGAGAAATCTAAAGATGGAAATTCGGAACTGCATTACAAGGGCAGCTGTTCAGCAACCAAATCAGAAGCCAGCAGCTGATTTGAAGGACAAATCTCTGCATTCGGCTGAGAAGAAAAGAATCTGCAGAGAAGAAGGAATATGGCACGCAAATGGCACAAAATTCTTTGCCAAAATGGAGAAAAATCTGTGAAGCATGTCTTGGTTAAAATTGCTTGGATGGAAGCTGTTCTTTGCTATAGAAAGCAGGCCACATGATGCTAGAAGCTGAAGTGCAGCTGTATAAATCAGGGAGTCTGAGCAAGGTCTGAACAAAAGCTGGAAATGTAAGGAATTCTGGATTGAAGCAAGAGGCAAGCAATGGAGAAATTTGAAAATCTGTGCCATGACCGAAATCCAATTTCTGGAATTTAGATTGCTACCAAGTCTGAATTGAAGGTTGTGAGGCTGATCAGAAGCTGAACAAAGCAGGAATTAATTGAATCAGTGCTGAAACGTTTGTGAAGAGCTGCTGTAAATTTCTGCATTCGAAAAAAAAAATCAGTGGGAGAAGATAGTAAGGCAGTTTGTACCAATTTCTAATTGAATTTTTGCTTTCTAAATCATCAATGCCTTGCCGAATCTTAACAGAACTTGCAGAATAATTTTTGATTGAACTAAACTTCTTGGGAGCAGAATATGAACTGCTAAATGGAGTCAACAATGAGGTGATAATGAAGGAATGGTAGTGTAGTGCCGAAATACCAAAAATGTTTGTGCCAATTAAAGCTCACGGCAAGGGGCTGAATTGGAGTTGATTCTGATATAGAGTGGGCACAACATGACTGAACTGAATGAGAACAAAAGAGAAAGTTTGTAGCCGAACCTAAGGAAGAGAAAAACAAGAGAAAACAGTTTGAAAAATTGAGAAAAGAGAGAAACAAAAACAAGGGTGGCATGCAATTGAAGACTTGGCACCATTGAAATCATTGAAGTTTCTCTCATCCAAATTGAAGATTAGTTCCACCATCATTCTGACTTCAGTAGAGAAAAGAAAGAAAAAGAGAAAAAATTAAAAGAGAAGAAGAGAAAAGAGCAAGTGGCACGCAATAGGCAAACTTGGCACCTTGAAACCAAAGAAGGGTTTTCCATCCAAATCAAAGGAATTTATTCAAGTTTCACTCCACCATACTTTTTATAGCATTAGAGGACTGTCAAGAGGGTTAAAGCACATTGGAAACATTTTTGAGCAACTAAGTCTCCCATTCCATCAATTTTTCCATTTTCTTAATTTTTACTCCATTTCTTACCATTTTCCATGCTGTTATTTGTTTTTGTAGATGTTGATCCTATTCATGATTAATGGTGGAGAGTAGATAATAAGCAAGCCTATGGTAGTGCAAGAAATATGTGTGTAAGAGTGAGCTCCACTTCCATCATCAACTTAGAACTTAAGGAGAGAGCCACCAAAATTTTCCTTGAAAGGCTATGAGTTAAATTCATCTCAATGAATCATGATGGATGAAAAGGCTAAGTTGTTGATTTAAGGACAAGATACTAATCCATAGAGCTTAGATTTATGAGAATTGACAACCCTAGGTAATTTCTTTTCATTTGTTTCTAATTATGCTTAAGAAAGCCTAAGGGATACATATTTAGTTGTTTCGTGAGACGCTCAAGGTTAAGTGTGGGGGAGTTGATAAGCACCATTTTATTGATTATTTTAATTGCTAAAATCCATGTTTGACCTATGTTTTTATTGCTTAATTATGAAATTGCCCTAGGTTTTAGGATTTCCTATTAATTTGGACTTAATTGCAAATTTGCACATTTTTGGATTATTTGGCCACTAATTTTCTGATATATTTTTTGTAGGCATGAAAGGATCCTGGACCTAGGGCATACTGGGTCAAACTTGAGTCGGAAGTGATCCGGATCGAATTATCAAGCTTACGATTAATCCGGGCCGTCCGATTCAAGAGCGGCTAGATCTAAGCCATCTGGGACAATCTGAAGCAATCCGAGCTAGGGCTAGGGTTGATCAAGCACCCTGATCAAGATCTGAAGATTTCATCCCCATCAGAGCAAGATCAGCCGTTGGATCAAGCTTGGAGGGCTCTAGATCGTCCATTCACAGATTAGGTTGATCTGCACCATCCGTTGCAAATCTGGAGGATCCGAGCTACCACGAGGCAGATCCTGACCCCAGATCATCATCATTAAAGTTTGGCTCCAATCAGAGCAAGATCAGCCGTTGGATTTCATCAAATCAATCACAGCCGTCCATTGTTAGCTATTTAATCAGAAATCGCTCGCAGCCCAGCCTTGTCGCGTCTTCGCCGCAAGCTTCCATTTCTTTGTTTGTTCTTCATTTTTGCTTCAGTTTTTCTTCAATTCGAGGCGCGACCACCTCAAATCGATGCTAATCCTTGAGTGACAGCAAGGATAAGGATTGGGGTTTACTGTAGTTAGTGAATTTTCAGCAATTAGCATTAGATTACATTTCTACTATTTCGTTTCTGCAATTTGTATCAGATGATTCGTTTTCTTGTATTGATTGCTTCTATCTTAATTGGAGGCTCATCCTTGAGTGACAGCAAGGATTTGTGAGCTGAGATGAGGGATTGAGGCTTGGTTAATCTCGTTTATTAGCTGTAATGTCGTTTCTGTAGTTACATTTCATTTCTGCAGTTTCTGAATCTGTTTTAGCTGCTGTAATTTCGTTTTCTGATTGGTTTCTGCTTAATTAGGATTCAAGTTTCCAAGTCAAGTAGTGAGGCAACTTGTGTAGTGATAGATTTAGTTAAATTTCAGTTTACTTTGGTTTATTTTGCTTGCGTGCCATTGAATTATTGCGTATCAGCCTTTTCTGCAGACTTCAGTTCAGTTTCGAAATCCCTTGATTGTTTCTAGCTCGAAATCAGTTAGTCTAGCTCAATTCCAATTCATTTCTGATATTAGATTGGTATAATTGATCTAAATCGTTTGTGAGTTTCTGAATTAATTGTTCTCTGTTTTCTTTTCCTGCATTTCTGCATTTCTACAAACCTGCATATCAGACTTTTAATTGATGTTCCTGAATTTTGGTATCAAGATAGCATTGTTTCATCTCCTGAATTTGCATTGTAATTGGTTCCATTTAAATAGCATTGGCATCAGAGTTAGTGAATCAGATTCATTGTGCATCAATTCTAATTTCTGCAATTTGATTGCATTGCTGAACTTCAGATTGTTTCTGCAATTTTTTTTAGCTCGTATCTACATTCTTATTTCAGCTCATCAGAGAGGTGGGTAGTTAGTGAATTATTGTAATTGATCTCAGCTTGTCCTGTGTGTTTTTTTTTGTATGCTGATTGATGCCGCATCCCATGTTTTCAAGTTCAGAATTTCAGTCATTTGAATCCCTGCACATTATTTCTGAATTTTTGTGTGTTCTGAATGGATTAAGTCTTGCATATTTCTTCCCTAATAGCATGGGTTCTAAACTGAATTGCTCAGCTTTAATTTCTGGGTTGATAGTATAGATTAAGTAATTAACATCAGATTTGGCACATAGGCATCCTCCACTTGCGTATCAAGTTTATTTCAATCTTTTACCTTGTATCAAGCTGAGTTTCTGTCTGGAATTACAACCTCTGGAGTTCAACACCAATTGCAATGTACTCTAGCATTTGAGTTTAAGATCCTACTTCTTTGTAGCAAGTTTACTCCATTTCTTTTGCATGTGGCACGAAAGTGAAATCATGGCACGATTTTTGTATCAATTTGGTTTTAGATTGTTTGCATTTGGTTTGTCTCGAGTTTGATTGTGTTGCTTCATTGATTGGCATTTGTTTTGCCTTTGAAATCAGAATCAGTTTCCTAAATTGATTAAGTGCTTTAGTTGATTCGGTTTCCATTGGTTGAGTCATTACTTGCCATCACATTGGTTGGTTTATTAGTTTGTCTTCCTTCATTTTCATTGCCATTTTATTTCTGAATTGAAAACAAAACCCAAATTTTATTTGAACCCCAAAAACACAAACGACACCTAAATACAAGCGCGAATCAAACAAACCTCAACTAGCCTCGAGAAAAATACGACCTGTGGCCCCTATATTACATTTTCATACATTTGATAAACATCATTTTATTGATTATTTTAATTGCTAAAATCCATGTTTGACCTATGTTTTTATTGCTTAATTGTGAAATTGCCCTAGGTTTTAGGATTTCCTATTAATTTAGACTTAATTGCAAATTTACACATTTTTGGATTATTTGGCCACTAATTTTCTGATATATTTTTTGTAGGCATGAAAGGATCCTGGACCTAGGGCATACTGGGTCAAACTTAAGTCGGAAGTGATCCGGATCGAATTATCAAGCTTACGATTAATCCGAGCCGTCCGTCAAGAGCGGCTAGATCTGAGCCATCCGGGACAATCTGAAGCAATCTGAGCTAGGGCTAGGGTTGATCAAGCACCCTGATCATGATCTGAAGATTTCATCCCCATCATAGCAAGATCAGCCGTTGGATCAAGCTTGGAGGGCTCTAGATCGTCCATTCACAGATTAGGTTGATCTGGACCATCCGTTGCAAATCTGGAGGATTCGAGCTACCACGAGGCAGATCATGACCCCAGATCATCATCATTAAAGTTTGGCTCCAATCAGAGCAAGATCAGCCGTTGGATTTCATCAAATCAATCACAGCCGTCCATTGTTAGCTATTTAATCAGAAATCGCCCGCAGCCCAGCCTTGTCGTGTCTTCGCCGTCTTCTTCGTTCTTCATTTTCTCTTCACTGTTTTAGCTTCAATTTCTTCTCCAATTCGAGGCGCGACCACTCAATCTCTCCTTGGATCAAATTCGGAGTCTTTGGCGATCGTTCTTTGAAGAATTCAGTTCGAATTTGCGCCGGAACAGGGATTGCTTGAGGGTTTCGGCATTTCCTCAGTCCGACCACTGTCTTCTCTTCCACAGTCCATTTCAAAGCTTCCGAGCCATTTATAGGGGTTCTCAGATGAGCTTAGAAGCTTCCCAATTCATCATCGCAGCTCCACCAATTGAGATGGAGTGAATCGGACTGTGATTTCCAGCCAAGCGCAGATTTGAAGCAGAATCAACTTCAGAAATGGATTTCCACTGATTTGCTGTGCCTAGGGGTTCGAAGCCGGCTCTTGATTGATAACCAAGAAGAATTTGAGGTTAGGGAAGGATTGAGGCTTAGATTTCTGTAGTTAATTTCATGTCTTAAGCTGTAGTTTTATTTCTGAATTCTGTTCGTTACTGAAATTTTTGTATTAGCTGTTCAGTTTGGTTTACTTAATTGTTTCTGCTTAAATTAGTTCGATTCTGCAAGTTAAGTAGATTTATTTGCTTGTTAGTGAATCCTTTAGAATTAATCACAGTTTATTGTCTATTTTTAGCTTGCGTGCCAGTTTGTAGATGCGTATCAGATTTTTCCAGTGTATCAGCCCTGTAGTTGCGTGCCAACATTTCCATGAAGTGTTCTGCAATTTTACATTAGTGAGCTTAAATCTTTTGCAATCTTGCCTGAATATTAGGTTGGAGAATTTGAATTCATTTGCTTCGTGTTTGCAATTAATACTTTGAATTTCTGCACCCATTTCTTGCGTTCCTGCAGTCAACTATTTCTGAAATTTTCAGCTTGTCTCTGAAATTTCAGCTCATTTACTTATGTGTTTTGTGTCAATTAGATGTGAGTTTCACTTAAGCCTTGCTGATCTTTAGAATAGGGAATCCATTTCAGTTCATTTGCTTGTTTTGTGTCCAAGTTAATTGCTGAATTTCTGAAATTAATTCTACATTTCTGCACACCCATTTGTGTTTTCGGTTTGTGTTTGAATTGAGCAGTTTGGATCTGATTGTCTTCATTCGATCCTGCTAATCCCTTTACTGCTAACCTTGTTATCAAAGCTGAGTTACCCCAGTGCCATTTCCAATTGGCAGCTACACTCTTGGTACTTAGTATTAGCACAGTTTTGGGCACTTTGTTATCACAGCAGCTACACATCATTTCTGAGATTGTGCCAAGTTAATCTTGCCTGAACATTAGAATCGCTTACTTGACCTAAATTGATGTGCTTGAAGCTTCACTCAATTCGGCTGCATATCTGCATTCCATTTGTGAAGTTCCAGATTTCTCTGCATCAAACATTTCATGTGCATCAACTTGAAGATGAATTTGAGTTTGATTTTTGCAGTCATTTGCTGCTGAAGTTTGTATCCAATTTGTTTGCTCATATTCAAGTGCTTTACACAAGTAGCTTATTCAACTTACAAAAACTTGCAGCTGAATTTCCTCCCTGCACAGGCTGAAAATTCTGCAGCTTGTTTTTGTAAGTTGAATGCAATGTTTCTGAAGAAAACTGCAGTTTCTGCAGTTTGCTGTGCCGAGTATCTGAATTCCCTGATTTCCTGCATTCAATTACGCATGGAACTTTTCTAATAGATGTGTCTTTCAAGATGATTTGATCAGCAATAATTCCTGCATTTAGTTTTAATTTTTGGCACATCATGTTGGTGCAGAAATGCACCTAAGTCAAACCTGTGTTTTGATAATGGCAACATAGGTCAAAAGTTAAGTCTTTCTTATTTTCTAACAAGTTAATCTAGTGTGCAGTAAAAAGCCCTAGCGAAGGACTGCTAGGCACTGGCGAAGGACTGCCAGCACCAAAAGCCCTAGCGAAGGACTGCTATGTTGGGACCGGGTGCATGTCGACAAGGATACGAGTTCGTAAAATTTAAAATTTTTACGTGCAGCGGAAGAGTTTGCATAAAATAATTTCCTAAATTATTTTAACTTCGTATCTAGCATGCAACCTTATAGTGTATCGACATAATCATGAAATAAAAGTTTGCGAAAAGTAAACTAATTTACCAAGTACCTCGCGTAACTCGAAGTAAGGGACGAGATCCAACCGTAGCGTCCCTTGGAAGCTTCGCCTCTATTCGCGTCCACGCCGAGTTCTCTTCGGGATGACTTCACAAAGTCACGAGTTTTGTGCCGACGAGAACTACTAGATTCTCGGAAGGCACAACTAGAAGGACAAGAGAAATAATGGAAAAACTAACCGATGAAATAACGGAATCAAATTCCGAGAAGAGAGGAGTCGCTATCCGCTTCTTCTTCTTCGTCTTCGGGTTCTTCTCCTTCTTGAAACCTCACGGCAAACACCCTTGTTGGTGTTGTGGTTGGGCGCCGGCCCTAGAGAGGCTAGGGTGCGCCGGCCCTAAGGGAGGAAGAAGAGGTGGAGGAGAGGAGATTAAGAGAAAGAGAGAGGGAGTAATTAATCTCTTAATTGTGTGGAATAAGGGCTAGCCTTTGGTTCCTTATATAGTAGCAACTCCTTTGCTAAGTCTCCCTCTAAACCGAATTAACGGAATTAACGGAATTAGTTATAAGAAATTTATCTTATAAATTTTCTTATTGCTTATTCCGTTTAAGCCTAGTCTTATTATAAACAATTTATAATAAAACAAATTAGTTATCATAAGAGATTTATCCTATAAATTCTCTTATGAATTTTATTATAACTAACTTTATAATAAAACTAATTATTTATCATAAGAAATTTATCCTATAAATTCTTATGAATTAATTCCGTTTAAACCAAGTCTTTATTATAAACTAATTTATAATAAAAACTAATTCTTCTTCTCTTTAAATTATAGAATAAATTTTATAAGAAATTTATAAACTTTCTTATTATGGAAAAATCAATTCATAATTGATTTTATAAAATTAAAATAAACCCAATTCATGAATTATTTTAATCTTCCATAAAAGAATAAATTTCTATAAATTTTATTTATATAAATTTCTTTATACAAATTTATTTATCCATAATTTATAAAATAAATCGTACTAGATTTATTTAATTAATTAAACCAATTAAATTGGTTTATTCTCCTCTATTTGGCCGGCCACCAAAGAAGGGTTTGGCACCCTCTTTGGCCGGCCAAACCAACCCGGACCGCCGCGAATTAAACTCATTTAATTCGCCCAAAAAGCCTTCAAAAGACTTAGCCATTTTTAGCTTCCATTGCGCCTCTGACTAACTCAGATTCGACTTATTTCTCTTGATCGGAAATTCCAATTTTCAACTCGTTTTAAATCCCTCGGATTACTCATAGTGCGTGTGACTAAATAGGCTTTCGATTTATGTTGGCCGTCTATAATTAACTAATTATAGAACGATCATGAGTGGCACCTAGTAGTACATCAGGATCCCCAATTAATCGAAAGATCAACGGTTTGACCTCAGAAGAAATTATTCTGAAACCCTTCAGCAGCTCTAATGAATCGTGCCCCATTCCCTTCACCACCTTATACCCACTTGGTTCAGGACACGGTCAATGGTGTCAGTCCCCACTAGGCTGACTACGTCACGCCTAGCCCAAGTAATGTCTTACTCGTCCTTTGGATTTCTAATTACTCTCATGTATTTTAGAGACTCTCACTCTAAACATGATATGCTCTGGCCAGAGGCTTTGAGTAACAATCCGACGATAGGCCTGGGTATACATCTCCTCGCAAGGAGTGGTGAATCCTTTGTAGGCTGTTCAAACATCTTCGGGCACTTCGGCTTATACCCGATCATCCTGGGTCCACACCTCCTTGGAGATGCTTGCTTAAGATGTCAAAGTATAAGTCTCCATGACCAAGATGACTTGAACACCGCAAGTCAAAGGAACATCGCACTTAAGCCGCAGTAAGATCTTCATTGACATATCTACATGTAGATTCCCATATGAAGTCTTACAGCTAGTCACTCCAATGAACTAGTTCCCTTAACTAGCATCCATGTTTATCTCCGGACATCCCAATGTCACCAGCCAGTGAGAATCAGCTGATTAGAGAATAACCCATGCTAGTCTCAACAGAATTGATAATGTCCGTATTTATCAATTCATCGACTAGGGATATTTCAACACTTCACATTTGCACATTTAGAGATAATCACTAGTTGTGATCCATCACAAATTCTCTTATGCTGTGACTGTATGCGGACATTCAGTAGATGAGTTTAAGATCCCAATCAAATACACAACATGTATACTCAAATAGTGAATTATCATTTATTGAAATAAATGTTTACAATCATAAGGCGATTGCCTTAGGACACTTCTCTCATATCACTAACAAACTCCCACTTGGCCTAATGCCAATCGCTACGGTATCCAATACCACAGGCTCTAACATGACCCTCAAACTTGCTTTGAGGCAAGGCCTTAGTTAAAGGATCCGCTATATTCCTTTCAGTGGGAACTCTCTCAATTTGTATGTCATTCCTACTTATAATCTCTCTGATCAGATGATAGCGGCGAAGCACGTGTTTGGATCGCTGATGAGACCTTGGTTCCTTTGCTTGTGCAATAGCTCCATTGTTGTCGCAGTAAACCGGCACTGCATCATCAATGGTTGGAACCACACCAAGTTCGGAGACAACTTCTTGATCCAGACTGCTTCCTTTGCTGCTTCCGAAGCTGCGATATATTCCGCTTCCGTGGTGGAATCCGCTACGGTGTCTTGTTTGGAACTTTTCCAACTTACTGCGCCTCCATTCAAAGTAAATACGTATCCAGACTGTGATTTGGAGTCATCCTTATCTGTCTGGAAACTGGCATCTGTATACCCACGTATTACCATATCTCCTTCTCCATATATTAGGAACACATCCTTAGTTCTTCTTAAGTACTTAAGGATTGTCTTAACAGCCGCCCAGTGATCCATTCCTGGATCCGACTGGTATCTGCTTGTGACGCTCAAAGCATACGATACATCAGGCCTAGTACATAACATAGCATACATGATAGATCCTATCGCGGATGCATAGGGAATCTTATTCATGCAAATCCTCTCGTCTTCTGTGCGCGGACACATAGACTTTGAAAGGTTGATCCCATGCCTAATGGGAAGGTAACCTTTCTTGGATTCCGACATGCTAAACCTTTTTAGCACTCGGTCTATATATGTAGACTGCGAAAGACCAAGCAACCGTTTTGATCTATCTCTATAGATTCTAATCCCAAGGATATAGGTTGCTTCTCCCAGGTCTTTCATGGAGAAAGTTTTGGATAACCAAATTTTAACTGTCTGTAAGACTGAAATATCGTTTCCTATAAGTAAGATGTCGTCGACATATAATACTAGGAATACGACTGCACTCCCACTAACCTTCTTGTACACACAGGGTTCGTCAGGATTTTGTGAGAAATCAAACTTTTTGATTGTCTCATCAAAACGGATGTTCCAGCTCCTAGATGCTTGCTTCAGTCCATATATGGATCGTCGAAGCTTGCATACCTTGGTTTTATCAACCGATGTGAAACCTTCAGGCTGTATCATGTATACGTCCTCAAGCAGGTTTCCGTTAAGGAAAGCTGTTTTCACATCCATTTGCCATATCTCATAATCATAATGAGCTGCTATGGCTAGGAGCATCCGAATGGATTTAAGCATAGCTACTGGCGAATAGGTTTCGTCATAATCAATTCCTTGTTTCTGACGATATCCTTTTGCCACTAATCTAGCCTTAAAGGTAACAACATTACCTTCCATGTCGGTTTTCTTCTTGAAAACCCACTTGCACCCTATGGGTTTAATCCCTTCAGGTGGGTTAACCAAGTCCCATACTTGATTTTCGTACATGGAATCCATTTCCGACTTCATGGCTTCAAGCCATTTGTCCCTTTCTGAACTTTTCAGAACATCTTCATAACTGATAGGTTCGTCATCGCCAATGAGCAACACGTCGTTCGATTCACTTACGAGAAATCCGTATCTCTCTGGAATGTTGCGTGTCCTATCAGACCTACGAAGAGGTGGTGTAGTTTTAGGTTCAACTGATAGCTCATCATTATGAATTATCGGTTGTGGGCCTAGACTCGGTGTCTCTGTAATGTCTATTGGAGTTTCTTGAACTTCATCAAGTTCAATGCCACTCCCACTGTTTTCTTGTAAAAGAAATTCTTTTTCTAGAAATACAGCATGCCTTGAAACAAACACCTTTTGTTCCAAGGGATGATAGAATTGGTAACCCTTCGTTTCCTTAGGGTATCCAATAAATAGACATTTATCAGACTTAGCATCCAATTTGTCTGATACAACCCGCTTCACGTAAGCAGGACAACCCCATATCTTAAGGTGAGTTAAGTGAGGTTTCTTACTATTCCAAATCTCATATGGAGTAGTAGAGACTACCTTGGTCGGGACTCTGTTTAATAAATAAACAGCTGTCTTAAGTGCATAACCCCAAAAGGATTTTGGAAGAGTTGCATGATTCATCATTGACCTAACCATGTCCATCAAGGTTCGGTTGCGCCTCTCAGATACACCATTATGCTGTGGTGTATATGGCGGAGTCCATTGGGATAATATCCCGTTGTCCCTTAGATAATCTTGAAACTCTTGACTTAAGTATTCACCACCCCGATCGGATCGAAGTATTTTAATACTTTTGCCAAGCTGTTTCTCTACTTCATTTCTGAACTCTTTGAATTTCTCAAAGGCTTCAGATTTGTGTTTCATCAAGAACACGTACCCGAATCGTGAGTGATCATCGATAAAGGTGATGAAGTAGCTATAGCCTCCTTGTGCAAGAGTTGACATTGGTCCACATACATCAGTATGTATTAGACCAAGCAATTCTCCCACTGGATTACCTTTTCCGGTAAAGGGTAATTTGGTCATCTTGCCTTTTAAGCACGATTCGCATGTATCAAATGAATCGGGTTCAAATGATTCCAAAATTCCACATCGGTGCAATTCGGTCATGCGTTTCTTACTTACATGGCCAAGACGACAATGCCAAGTGTAGGAGTCTATTCGATTATCTATTCGAGCACGTTTGTTGCTAACTTCGATATTGAAAACGTCACTGGATAAATCTAACGTGTAGATGCCATTGCACAAAGTTCCATTCCCATAAAGAACACCATTTAAAGTTATGTAACAACAATTGTTACTAAAAGTCAAATGATAACCTTTTTCATTCAAACATGAAATAGATACAATGTTCTTTATTAACGAAGGAACGAAATAACAATTATCCAGTTCTAAGATACGTCCAGTCGGGAGCTTTAGCAAGTATGTTCCGATGGCAACAGCAGCAATCTTTGCTCCATTTCCAACTCGCAAATCTGCTTCTCCCTTGACGAGTCTTCTTCTATTCCTTAGCCCCTGTATGTCATTACATATATGTGAGCTACACCCAGTATCAAGTACCCAGGTATTTGAGGAAATAGAGTGACATTCAATAACGAAGATACCTGAAGAGGACGGGGCATCGGATGCCTTCTTCTTCAAGGACTCAAGATAAACTTTGCAATTTCTTCGCCAGTGACCCTCTTTGCCACAATGATGGCAAGTGCCTTTTGGTTTCTTTTCAGTCTTTTTAGCCTTTTTCTTCTTTCCCTTATTCTGTTCTTTGGCCTTCCTCTTAGAACCTTTCTTCGAGGAACCAACTAACAGAACTGCCTTTTGTTCCTGCTTTACAGAAGGCTCTACAGACTTCAGCAGGTTGACTAACTCAGGAATGGTAGTTTCCAGCTTGTTCATCCGATAGTTCATCACAAATTGCGAATAACTTTTGGGCAAACAACTCAGAATTAAGTCAATACTTAGTTCATGATCCATTGCAAAACCGAGTGTGTTTAGTCGCTCAATGTACCCCAACATCTTTAGCACAAACTGCGAGGCGGAAGTGCCTTCCTGCATCTTAGTTGTGAAGAGGAGTCTGGAGACTTCGAACCTTTCGGATCTCGCCTGCTCTTCAAACAACTCATTAAGATGGAAGATGATGGTATAAGCATCCATATGCTCATGCTGCTTTTGCAGCTCAGGTATCATAGAGGCTAGCATGATGCAACTTGCAAGTTCAGAATCGGTCACATGTTTCTGATAGGCCACCAATTGGTCTGGAGTTGCATCTGCTGGAGGATTTGAGGGAAGTAGATTTTCAAGGACATAAGCAATCTTCTCTGCCTTGAGGACTATCCTCAGGTTTCGAAGCCAGTCCATGAAGTTAGGCCCAGTTAATTTGTTGGTGTCCAAGATGGAACGCAAATTCAGAGAAGACATGATCGAGTGATTAACCTAGAAATACAAATTGAGATTATGTGAGAAGATTTATTAAAGAATGTATCAACATACATAAATTAAATCCTATTTATTTTACGAATTGAGTCACCCTTATTATCAATTCGGGAGATCGTAGGAACATCTCCAAATAGGTTGATATCCAACCATAGATAAGAACAACCATGGCTGTGGCCATCAAGTTCTTCTTAGCTATGAAGGTAGGTAATTATACCGATTACACATCACATATATGTAACTATCACATTATGCTATCAACTAATTGAATGTTTGCATAAAACATTGGGTTGTTAACTCATTAACAAGTATGTATCATTATACATAGCACCCAACTGCACCTCTCTTTGCATCGACCTTGGCTGTGGCACAACAAATCGATGCTCCAAGCTTAAGGCTGACCCATTAATCAAGAAATAGTTTTAACATGGTTGGAGCTCATTCAACCGCTTAGTCAGGCTTGGATGTGTCCAACAACCAAAACTAATGATTGACCTCTGACTCGAACTATATTATTCATAAACTAATTCCATGGTTTGAACATGTTGAGGTTCAAGTCGGGCATGGATGTGTCCATCAACCCAAGCGAGAAACAAAACTCCGATTCTAACCATATTAATGGAAGGTGTTGGCCTTAATATTTTGTAAGGGGTTTTGGGTCTCATTCTTTTAAGCACATTCATGACATAAAATTATGTCATGACTAACGATTTCCTTAATAAAGTATGTATGTGACTTAATTTATCAAGTCTCATGAATTAAATTAGGAACCGGATTTCCTAATCATAATTTCATACTTTATTAAAGGAATTGTTTTGGGAAACAATTTCCTAAATTGTCATAATTAATTTCGGAAATAATATGTTCAAGACTTTGATTTCTCTAAATCAAATCTTGTTAAATTAAGAGACAAATCCCTTAATTCAACTACATATTATTTTCATGAAAATCTCATTTAAGAAACTCTATAGGAAACCATTTTCCTAATTAATTTTGGAGACAACAATATGTAAGAGCATCACCTCTTAAACATATTTTATTCATGGATTTAATTAATTACAACAAATTGTTTTCTAAGGGTGGCTCCCCGAGGCTCAGATACCCAAAGAAAAGTAATGTGTTGTAAATCCAATTGGACGGCTCCCGAGGCTCAATCCAATCAAACATGACAATTTCAATTAAAAATTGGGAAATTAAATTACAACAACTAACTTTAAATTGGACGGCTCCCCGAGGCTCAATCCAAAATAAAGAATTTTGTTGTCAATTTAAAAACCAATTCAAATTTAATTGTCAATTAACTGTCCATGAATTTGTCTAGACTTTCTTAAAAGAAAGTGCCCAAAATTGCGAGATTTCGAAAATTGATTTTCAGAATAATTGTAAGTTTCTGGTACAAAGGAAACTTACATATTTCCAAAATTGGAAAATTTCTAAAATAGAAAAATTGTT
>JAGFNQ010002896.1:0-26788 GCA_024364735.1 Boesenbergia rotunda | reverse complement strand
TTGATATCTTGGACTTACAACCAAGATTAACGTCTAGGACTCGAGAGAAACTTGAGATCTCGGAGAATTCTTCACGTCTACGCGTTCCTCTCGCCGCGGGGATCCCGAATATAGAATTATCTCTTGGAGAAGAGCCTTGACCGGCCCCCTAGAGCTTGGTGTAGTTTCGCCCAGAAGAGGAGGGGTCGGCGTGAGGGTTTGGAGAGGAGAGAAAATAAAACTTCTCTCTTTAATTACCTATTTATACTTATGGGGCGGATTAACCTAACTACACCTTAAATATAGGTCTCTCCATCCTTTTCTGTGCTTGATACCCTAGCCCAGCTGGTCGCGCGCGTTTCTGGTTTCGTGCTGGTCGCGGGTTCGATCCACCAGCTGCACTTAATTGGTTTTTCCATTTATACTTAGGGGCAAATCGACCTAACTACCCTTAAATATAGGTCTCTCCTTCCTTTTCTGTGCTTGATACCCTAGCCCGGCTGGTTGCGCGCGGCGGAGCTGTTTCGTGTGGTCGGCGGGTTCAATCCACCGGCTGCCCTTAAAGTTTTTATTATTTTTCTTTTTATTTTCTTTTTCTTTTTTCAAAAATACCAAACGGACTCGGAAAATTCCATAAAAATACTCTAAAAATTCCTAAAAATATCTAGAATATTTCTAAACCATTTCTAAATAATTCTAAGGACTTTAAGTACTAAAATGGAAATTTTGGGGCGTTACAATCCCCCATACCTTATAAAAAGTTCGTCCTCGAACTTAGAATAATTCTGGATATCTCTCTCTCATGCTGTCCTCACGTTCCCAAGTAGCCTCTTCATGCTTTTGATTCTGCCAGATGACCTTCACTAGTGGCACTTCTTTGTTTCTTAATCTTTTAACTGCTTTGTCCACTATCTGTGTCGGTCTGCTCTCATAGCTAAGATCTTCTTGGATCTGTACTGACTGAGGCTGAATCACTTGGCTAGGGTCGTGAACACACTTCTTTAGCATAGAGACATGAAATGTACTGTGGATAGCTGACATATCCTCTGGTAAGTCCAGCTCATAGGCTACCTTCCCAACTCTCTTTATAATCTCATAGGGTCCTATGTAGCGAGGACTTAGCTTGCCCTTCTTGCCAAATCTCACCACTCCCTTCATGGGAGCGACCTTGAGAAATACTGAATCTCCAACTTGGAATTCAAGTGGCCTACGGCGTGTGTCAGCATAACTTTTCTGTCTACTCTGAGCAGTCTCAATCCTCTGGCGGATCGTCTGGATAGCCTGAGTGGTCTCATCTATAAGCTCAGTCTGGCTGCTAGTCCTGACTCCATCTCTTTCTTCTCACCAGCTTCTTGCCAACATATGGGTGATCTACATTTCCTGCCATACAATGCCTCATAAGGTGCCATCCTGATGGTGGCCTGATAGCTATTGTTGTAGGCAAACTCAGCTAAGCACAGAAATTTGCACCAACTACCTTAAAGTCCAACGCACAAGCCCTGAGCATGTCTTCTAAAATCTGATTTACTCTCTCTGTTTGTCCATCTGTCTGGGGATGGAAGCTGTGCTGAACTGAAGTTTGGTGCCTAGGGCGTCCTGAACACACCTCCAAAAATGGGAGATGAATCGCCCATCTCTGTCAGAAACGATCGACTTCGGGACTCCGTGAAGCCTGATTACTTCTTTCACGTACAGCTGTGCTAATTGCTCTACCGAATGCGATAACTTGATGGCTAGGAAGTGGGCAGACTTGGTCAATCTGTCCACTATCACCCAAATTGCATCGTGTCCATGGGTGGTTCTTGGAAGACCTGTGATAAAGTCCATGGATATTTCTTCCCACTTCCACTCTGGAATGGGAAGTGGCTGTAGAACTCCTCCTGGTCTCTGGTGTTCTGCTTTGACTCTCTGGCAGGTCAAGCAGGTACTGATATATCTGGCCACGTCTCGCTTGAGTCCAGACCACCAGAACCTTTTCTTTAAATCTTGGTACATCTTGGTAGAACCAGGATGCATAGAGTACGGGGTACTGTGGGCTTCTTCTAAAATATTCTTTCTTAGTTCCTCATCATTGGGGACGCAAAGGCGGTCTCCAAGATAGAGGATGCCACTATCTGATACTCGAAACTCTGAATTTTCTGCCTCTTGGATCTCCTGCTTGATCTTCTGGATCTCTGGGTCTTGACTTTGCTTTCTTTGTATATCCACAAGCAGGGTTGACTCTAGAGTCAATGCAGAAAGTTGCCCAATTATTACCTCGACTCCAAAATCCTTTATTTCTTTCTGAAGTGGTAGAGACAGTGATGATAGGGACATCAGTGTGGCACAGGATTTTCTGCTCAGTGCATCTGCCACTTTATTAGCTTTACCTGGGTGGTAGAGGATTTCACAGTCATAATCTTTGACCAACTCTAGCCACCTGCGCTGCCTCATATTCAGGTCCTTCTGAGTGAAGAAGTACTTCAAACTCTGATGGTCTGTGAAGATTCTGCACTGCACTCCATACAGGTAGTGTCTCCAGAGCTTCAGTGCGAAAACCACAGCTGCTAGCTCAAGGTCGTGGGTAGGGTAATTCTTCTCATAGTCCTTGAGCTGTCTGGAGGCATATGCTATTACTTTACCGTCTTGTATGAGGACAGCTCCAAGGCCCATCTTGGATGCATCACTGTAGATGTCAAAGGCCTTGTCACTCTCTGGAACAGTCAGGATGGGAGCACTAGTCAATCTCTTCTTCAGCTCTAGAAAACTGTGCTCGCATCTATCTGACCATTCAAACTTCTTGTTCTTTCTGGTCAAGGCTGTGAGTGGAGAGGCTATTCTGGAAAAGTCCTCCACAAATTTTCTATAATATCCTGCCAAGCCTAAGAAACTTCTGATTTCACTGGCATTCTTGGGTCTACACCAGTTGCTGACTGCTTCTATCTTGGCTGGATCAACTTGAATGCCTTCTTTGGATACAATGTGACCTAGGAAGGTCACCTGATCTAGCCAAAACTCACACTTTGAGAATTTTGCATAGAGCTTCTCCTGCTGAAGGATCTGCAGCACTATCCTCAAGTGTGTAGCATGGTCCTCTGGAGTCTGTGAGTATATGAGGATATCATCAATAAATACAATGACGAATTTATCGAGATACTCCCTGAAGATGTGGTTCATCAGCTCCATGAAGACTGCTGGAGCATTGGTTACTCCAAAAGGCATCACTACAAACTCGTAGTGGCCGTATCTTGTCCTGAAGGCCGTCCTGGGGATGTCACTCTCTTTAACCTTTAGCTGATGATACCCAGAACGCAAATCTATCTTCGAGAACACTGTAGCCCCTTTGAGTTGATCAAATAAATCATCTATTCTAGGAAGGGGGTACTTGTTCTTGATGGTTACCTTGTTCAGAGCTCTGTAGTCTATGCACAGACGCATAGACCCATCCTTCTTCTTGACGAAAAGTACAGGAGCTCCCCAAGGTGAATGACTAGGGCGGATGAAACCCTTGTCAAGCAACTCTTGCAATTGTTCTTGTAATTCTTTCAGTTCTGCTGGTGTCATGCGATAAGGTGCCTTCGAAATTGGGTTGGTTCCTGGGGCCAACTCAATTTCAAACTCAATTTCCCGATTGGGAGGGAGTCCTGGTAACTCTTCAAGAAACACCTCAGGATAGTCACAGACTACCCTCACTTCTTCTCTCTTCAATCCTTCTCCTTGACTCGCATCCACTATATGAGCTAGAAAACCAGAGCACCCCTTCTCTAACATTCTCTGAGCTTGTAAGGTAGGTAGGAACCTATTTATCTTTCTCCTTGGGCCTCCAATAAACTCAAATGAAGGTTCTGCTTCTGGTGTGAACTTGACCTTTTTTCTTGCGGCAGTCTATAGAGCATTATACTTGCTCAAGAAGTCCATTCCTAAAATGACATCGTAATCCTTCATCTCAAGGACTAACAAGTCACTGTAGAGCTCTCGGTTGGAAATCTAGATTGATACTGCCCTTAGCCTCTCAGTAGAGGCCATTACTTCCCCTGACGGTAAGGTTGTTAAGAACTTCATCGTTCAACCTTTCTGGTGGCCTTTATACTGTTTAAGTAGTGCTCAGTGATCAAAGCACTACTTATTAGTTCTTCGGAGGTTTGCAGCCTCTTAACACCGCTAGCCCCCTTCAACGCTATCTCAGGCCTTAACATCTTGAGCATTAGCCTAACTATCTCTTTTTCTGTGCTAACTAGCTCTGGGCACAGATGAGCTAACCGCTTAAACATCTTCACTGCTTCATCCACGGATAGTTCTCCTTGTCTGAACTCCGTGAATTCATCATAATGCTTGTTGGTTACTTGCATGTGAAAGTATTCTTCGAAGAACTCAGTCTCGAAGTCGGCCCATGTCATCTGGCTGACATTTCTCTTGGCCTTGACTCTCTTCCACTATATTCTAGCATCTCCCGTAAGGCAGAAAGATGCACACTTTATCTTCTCTACCTCATGCCAGTCCAGTAGCCCTACTATTCTTTCCAACGTTTTGAACCATGCTTAAGCATCCCATGGTTTGCTTGTGCCTGGGAAGTTCCCTGGCTTCAGTTTCTCCTACTGAATGAGGTACGCTTCTTGCCTTACTCCCCTTGCCGAACTACGGATGTAATCGATGGGTCTTCGATTACAACTGGTGCCACTACATTCGCCACCGGCGAGGTAATAATAACGACCTGCTGGTTAGCCATCCTAGTGGCAATAACTTGTTGTTGTTCTGCTAACTGTCTCTGTAACTGAGCCACCACGTCTAAGAGATTTGGTGGGGGTACTGACTCTGTTGCCTCTTGCCCTCTAGGAGCTTGCTCCTCGTTTTGGGCCTTTCTAGGACGTCCTCAAATGTATAACTTAACACTTAATGGTAATATTCCCAAACTTGCTTTAGGATATAACAAGACCTTGGTCTTGATTCTCATCTCATTTCTTAGTCCTAGAACTCGTTCTAGGGCTTAGTAAGACCTTGGTCTTACTCAAAACTTTTATCAAGCACCTTGCGTGCCATAATCCCAAAGCTTACTTTTGGGCAAATCAAGTAAGTACTTAAGCATTTCTCTAATATCCATTCTAGGGATTAAACATGATTCCGTGATACTAAGGTATTAAACATGCTTCCTTGTTCTATGCACATATGAGTAAGTACTTAAGCATTTCTCTGTACTGCAATTTAAATAAAGGAGCAATAGAAAACTGAAACTTAAAGCTTTCTTACTTGAAGACGGCAAG
Organism: Boesenbergia rotunda; assembly: GCA_024364735.1. Lineage (NCBI taxonomy): Eukaryota > Viridiplantae > Streptophyta > Magnoliopsida > Zingiberales > Zingiberaceae > Boesenbergia > Boesenbergia rotunda. The sequence continues at coordinate 21,572 of JAGFNQ010002896.1, read as the reverse complement.
GTTGATGCTGATGTGTGTGTGATGCTGGAGAATGGGAACTGCTCTGATACCACCTGTAGCGACCCGCCTTCTCTGCCTTAGACGGATCGTTACTTTTCTCTACTTCTCTACTTTTGATACATGACAGAAAATTGCGGAAATCTTTTTTTTTTAACTTTTAAATTCATCTAACAATTATATTCTAACTCAAGCAATCATGCATAATAATATATCACACTTCCTATCTCAAAAGCTCGCAAAATGGCATTTATTGAAACCTGCCTCACTCAACTGAACTGCCGGGTATCAGTCGACTGATGACGTGGCAGTCGACTGATACGCCTGTAAGCAGTTTTACAGGTTTTCGGCAGTTGCTTTAACTCTCCACCAAACCCAATATTTCGAGCCATATGCAATCATGACACCATTTCTACACTCTATGATAGTTTCTTAAACAATTTAGCCAATCAAACGAATCCATAAACTTGAATTTAAACTTTTATGGAAGAAAATAAACTAAACAAGTTTATATAAGCTTTAACAATAGAGTTTGTACCAATCTTGACTTCTAACCATTTAAACTCATCATACAAAGTTCTATAACATCACTAAGGCATTATGGAATGAGAAAGCAACTTTTCTAAACATACTTAAGCAATAAAACTTGATTCGAAAGGGAAATTGATACTATCTTGGCACAAACACCTTTTTCTCTAACAAAGTATCAATATCTTTAACTACTCACTTTTCTACTCATCCAATGCAAACATAAGAATACGTATGCTAAATGAAATGACAAGGAATCTTTACTCTAAGAAATTGAGCATGTAAAACTATCCAAAACTCAAATACTCTATAATCTCCATAAGCAAGAACTTGAAATTTGAATAAACTTAAACATTGAAATTCAAATAACTAAAATGTCTCGTCTCAAGGATCTCTCCATAATCAGCCACCACACACACTCTACTCAGCACCGCCTCGTCGTCTTCCTTCAGAATTGCTTGCCTTTACCTTTATCTGCAATAAGAGGAAATGCAACTAGTAAGCAAAAAGCTTAGTAAGTACTATCTAGCTCACAAAAACTCGAAATGTGCAAACATGCTTCTAGATCAAACTGAAAATCATATGAGATACTAATATGCTTGAAAGGAAACTAAGAACATGTATAACTCAAAACATGCATACTCAAGCAATAATAAATCTCAATTTACTTTTCTTGGCTCAACTTGAAACTTTAGCTATTCTTTAACTTTTTGAAAACTTTCTTTAACTTTCGAAACTTTGCTAAAGCATATACTTAAAAATAATATTCACTTGGATCCATTGAAGACGTAAGTACCATCTCATGCGCGTTCCCTAAAAGGTTGGGGTAGCGAGCCACCAATCCTAATAGAGCAGACCTTGGTCTACCAGGGCCAAGACCTTGGAATTGGACACCTGGATTTCTTTAACGACGCCCTTGGACGCCGGGTACTGGCCTTATAAAATAAAATAGCTTTTCTTTCTTTTCTTTCTTATCTGTAAATGCCTTGGCATTTTCTGGAGCACCTTGCGTGCTAAAATCTCTAAGTCTTGACTTTTGAGGATTTCTTAAGGCCTTGGCCTTTTCTTTTCTTATCTTTATCTTTTCTTTTCTTTTCTCATAGCTTTTCTTGGACCCTAAACTCACATAGGGTATTAATCAACATATATAAGCATATAATGAACTAAGATCACATGCAAAAACTCAAACAAAAAGGAAATATCTCTTCTAAAAACTTTTAAGGGAAATTCTTGCGGAGAAACCGCCTCTTACTGCAGGTGAGCAGTACTTACATTGATATCTTGGACTTACAACCAAGATTGACGTCTAGGACTCGGGAGAAACTTGAGATCTCGGAGAATTCTTCACGTCTACGCGTTCCTCTCGCCGCGGGGATCCCGAATATAGAATTATCTCTTGGAGAAGAGCCTTGACCGGCCCCCTAGAGCTTGGTGTAGTTTCGCCCAGAAGAGGAGGGGTCGGCGTGAGGGTTTGGAGAGGAGAGAAAATAAAACTTTTCTCTTTAATTACCTATTTATACTTATGGGGCCGATTAACCTAACTACACCTTAAATAGAGGTCTCTCCAACCTTTTCTGTGCTTGATACCCTAGCCCAGCTGGTCGCGCGCGTTTCTGGTTTCGTGCTGGTCGCGGGTTCGATCCACCAGCTGCACTTAATTGGTTTTTCCATTTATACTTATGCGGGCAAATCGACCTAACTACCCCTTAAATATAGGTCTCTCCTTCCTTTTCTGTGCTTGATACCCTAGCCCGGCTGGTTGCGCGCGCGAGCTGTTTCGTGGTGGTGGCGGGTTCAATCCACCGGCTGCCCTTAAATGTTTTTATTATTTTTCTTTTTATTTTTCTTTTTCTTTTTTCAAAAACACCAAACGGACTCGGAAAATTCCATAAAAATACTCTAAAAATTCCTAAAAATATCTAGAATATTTCTAAACCATTTCTAAATAATTCTAAGGACTTTAAGTACTAAAAATGGAAATTTTGGGGCGTTACAATGTTGACATGTCCAAGTCTCCTGTGCCACAACCACCCTTCTTCTTCTTTAGACATGAGACACTTAGCAACATTGTTAGTAGCATAAGATAGATCAAGATAATATAAATTTGCCTCTCTAAACCCTTCTAAGATGATAGTATTAGATTCATTATGTCTAATGATGCATTTTCTAGCATGAAATTCTACTTGAAAATCGGCATCACATAATTGACTCACACTTAATAAATTAAACTTCATGTCTTTGATTAAAAGTACCTTATGAATTGAAATAGTGGGAGATACCTCAATTGTGCTCCTACCAATAATCCTCAACTTTCCACTATTCCCAAAGGAGACCGTCCCTTCTCTTAGGTAGCTAATAGTGGTGAACTTGCTCACATCTCCGGTCATGTGTCTTGAGCATCCACTATCTACTATCCACATTGTTGGGGCCTCCTTCACCTTTACCTAAACAACATGGAAAATATACTCTTTTGGTACCCATATCTTTGATCCATAAGCATCATTTAGAAATCTCTTAGGTACCCATGCCTTCTTTGTGGTTCCCCTAGCTCCTAGTCTCCTAGATGCACCAATCCTATCGGTAAGTGAAACAAAGGCAACCTCCTTGGTCTTAGGCCTGTAACCCAACCTGACTTTGTTGTACACAGCCCTTTGACTGTTAATGATCATATCTAAGTTACTAGATCCCACTTGAAATTTCCTAAGGGCCTTTGTGAGGTCATCAACTTGTTTCCTTAATTCCATATTTTCATTTTCAAGGCATGAAACATGTGAAGAAGTAGAACTAACATGCAAATCCCTAAGTCTAGTAGCTTCTACTCTAAGCATGACAATTTGTTCTTTTAGATCCTTAACTTTACTTCTAGCCTTAGCTAAGTCCATGTTTGTGCTAGAAATTATCTTCACTAAAGTAGAGGAGGGTAAGTGGTATACCTCACTTACCGAAGCTTCTGATTCTGATGATGAAGTGGAAGAGCTCTCATCTTCACTGCTTGAGCTTCGTTCATCATCTGATGAGTCTGAATGATCTTGTGCCATAAGAGCAAAGTGTGAGACTTGCTCTTCTTCTTCCTCTGAGGATGAAGAATCATCCCAAGTTGCCTTGAGGTTGGTGGCACCCTTCTCCTTTCCCTTTGATCTCTTCTTGTCACTCTTCTTCTTCTCTTCCTTCTTGGCATCCCTTTTCTTCAGTTGAGGGCACTCATTCTTCATATGTCTCTCTTGGTGGCAGTTGTAGCAAATTATATCCTTGGCCTTACCCTTACCTTTGGCCCCTTTCCTAGCATAGGATTTGTTAGATAAACTTTTAAATGTTCTACGAAATTTCCTTACCATGAAGGCCTCTTGGTCATTGTCCATAGAGGTGCTTGACTCCTCTGAATCTGATGAAGATGAGTAGACCACCTTCTTCTTCTTCTTCCTCCTCTTCTTCTCCTTTTTTGTAATAAAAGCAATACCTTTCTCTTTGGCCGTAATGTTAGCTTGCTCGTGCAGTTCAAATTCATAAAACAAATCATCCAATTTTACTAAAGATAAGTCCCTTGATACCTTGTAAGCATCAACCATGGGTGCCCACAAGGTGGTTCTTAGGAATGCTTGTAGAACGTACCTGACGATGTCCCGATTTTCTATCTTCTCCCCAATCACATGGAGCTCATTTATCACTTCTTTCACCCTTCCATGTAGCTGGCTGACAGTTTCGTTGCTCTTCATGGAGAGGGATTGCAGTTGAGCCACTAGTAGGTCCTTCTTGGCTCTTCTGGACTCGTTGGACCCCTCGTTCAGTTCAACCAACTTGTCCCATAGTTTCTTGGCGCTCTTGAATGGCCCCACCTTGTTCAGTTGCTCCTTCGAGAGCCCGCATTGCAATGTGGTGGTGGCCTTGGCATAAGACTGCGCCCTTTTCATCACCTCCTTCGACCATGATCTCATCGGTGTTGGGTCTCCTCTTTCATCGATGGGCGCCTCGAAGCCATCTGCAACACTTATCCAATTTTCTATGTCATTCATAAAGTAGTATTGCATTCTACCTTTCCAGTAAGCGAAGTCGTTCCCGTCGAAGAACAGAGGTCGTGCGGTGGAGTATCCCTCTTGAAACGCCATTACAATGTGTCCTAGTTGATTGTTAGATCTTCCAAAACGCACTTCGCTCTGATACCAACTGACGGATTGATTTAGGCGTGCAGAGCGGGGGGGGGGTGAATGCACTTTTTCGGATCTCTACAGAATTATTAGTGCAGCGGAAATAATATGTAAAAGAAACAGAAACAATGCTAACACTTATCAGTTACTTGGTATCCACCCAGATGGGTGACTAGTTCAAGGATCCACGCTGCGAGCACCACTTTTCACTATCGAAAAGTCTCCTTGAGGTGGAGAAACCTTTACAGCAAGATCTTCCTCTTTACAGATGTAGAAATACAATAGAGGAAGCAAGAAACACTCTACAATTTGGCAGCACTTCGTTACTGTACGGAACCGTACCGTACACGTACAAAACGTGCTCCTTTTATAGGTGAACAGGACAGATTCGCAATCTGTCTTGCCCGCACCAGTCGACTGCCCCTGGGGCAGTCGACTGGCCTAGCATTAATTGCTAGCCAACGGCTAGTTTCGGGGGTACACCAGTCGACTACCCAACGGTCAGTCGACTGGTCCGACGCTGCGAACTTTCTGTGAGTTTTGGCAGTCGACTGCCTCTGGGCCAGTCGACTACCCTGCCTCACAACTCAGCTCCATCCACTCCGGACCTTCTCCTTCGCGTGTGCCTTCAAGTATGCTCCCTTGGCTCACCCTTTGAAGTCCTCTTCCTCTGGCTATCGTCCCTCGGATGCGCACGCAAGCCTTCTCTTGGCTTGCCTCCATGCCACCCTTCACGTGTGCCATTGAAGTCCACTTCCCAGCTTGCCCTTGAAGCTTTCCTCCCTCGGCTCTCATCCCTCGGATATGTCCACCATGTGTGATTCTCCAATTCATGCAAACTCAATCACACATATCAAATACAACATAACACTCTAACTTTGAACATATTCGCCCACACATCAAAACCATGATCTTCCAATCATTTAAGGGTCGATTGCCTCAACATTCTTGTCTGATACATTCTGCACCAACAATTCATGCCCCACTGATCAAAGGGATATGACATAGTGGAGGTCTTCAAGAGCGTAGTTAGGTGGTGTGAGAGATTCTAATGCCAATGACAATGAATACGAGCAACAACGAAGTGGATAGTGTTTGCCTACATAATTGACTACAAATACCTTGCCAGTATTGCCATCTGAGCAGGTGTCCTTCCCCCAATCCAATTTCAACAAATACCTTCATGAATCTCTTTAATGGCATAATCTACTTCATCATAACCTAAACACTTTAGGAGAGGATGTGAGAAGGATCGTCGATACAATATATCCCTAATCAATGTGAAACAAGGAGCTTTTATTTTGAGCAATCTGACATATTCCGAATCGGTAGGCAAAATTCCTTGCTTATGATAATTGGTAATGGGTGATCTCTAATTGGCGGGCTTATCCCGACTTGATTCTTGATCGATTTACTAAACCAACAGAGTCAGAGATACACAATTGTCCATTTTGTAACCATCTAGCATGATTTCTAATTTGGCCAACTCATCTGCCTTTTGATTATATGTGGCTAGGGGGGGTGAATGGCCCTGAAAAAATAAATTATATCTTTTGATTTTGAACCCTACAAAGATAACATATTAGACAACAATTAGTTTAAACACGAACAACTTAAAAGAAAGAGGCGAATTTATTTGGTTGCAACCAGGATGGTTGCTAATCCAAGGCAGTGAAGTGCATAAAATCTACGTGAATTTAATGTAGGCGGAGAAGGGTCGTTCAATCTTTACAAAGCTCATAAAGGACTAGAAAAATTGAGTACAATTCATTTTTATTTAGTCCTAACTCTAGGGGATATTTATTGCCCAAAAATAGGTGTTACCATTGTGTTGATGTGGCTTGGAGGTGCCTCAGTTGTATAGAATTTTATCTATGCAAGCAACGGTCATTCAATGATAATGTTTGATTTGATGCACCTCAGTTCTGACTTAAGGCGCCTCAGTTCTGTTTTTGCTCAGAACTCATATGAGGTAACTGAGGTGCCTCAGTTGACCATTTGGTCAAAGTCAACATTCATGTTGACTTTTTTGCCTTTCGTCTGCTTGGCTAATTTTCGATGATCCAGAGTTGAGTTCACCCGAACCCAACTCCGGCCTTCTCCTCGAATGGGCTTCCTCTCCTGCTTCTTGTCCCTTCAATGTCTCACACACTCTTTTCGTCCAGCGGTGTACACTTATGTAGCCTCTACATCCCTCAGATCCACCGAGCCCATCAATTCCTTTCCCCATGCCATCCTTCTCGTTTGTTGTATCTTTCGTTTGAATTCTTGTGCTCCTATGCTCTTGCACACTTAGACATACGGATTAAAAAATAACAGGACCTAACTTGACTTGGTTAATCAGATCAAAACCAACCTGGGGTATTTACAATCCTCCCTTTTTGATATGCATCAACCCAAGTTAAGTTAGGGTAAATCAACACATAATATAAAATTATTTTATTAAAATAGTAAAAAGTAACTATGCAACTTAGCACAAAAAATATTGAATATTGCAGTTAACACATCCTCCTTAACCCCTATACTTCTCGCCCTTTGATGATATAAAAACTAGTTTTTTTTTAAATTTCACATAACTTAGATAAAACATTACATTAAAAATTTATAAGGGTAAAAAAATTTAAAACGAGTTTCATGATATAAATAAAAAAAATTAACCTTGTCAAACTTAGGTAATTTGTGAAAAGTAGATTTCTTTGTCAAAAATAAGTGAAAATTTTTCTAAGTACCTAGAATTTAACAAAAAGTTATTAAAAGGTTTGAGTAAAAAAATATCTCTGAAAATTTAAAATATTTAAAATATACTTTTCGAAGAAAAACACATAAAAATTCATCTATTCGACAAAAAATTTTAAAATATTTTATCAAAGTGTTAAAACTGTATGCCTTTCAAGATTAAATAACTTTTTTAAATATTGAAAAATTATTTTCATTAAGGAAGTGATAACTTTTTTAAAAACTAATTTTCAAAACTTGATTTTTACTTAAAAAATTTTGATAATTCTTCTCAATGGTGAAAATATAAGGTTAAGTTTTGAAAACATCGGTTAAAAAAAATATTTTCAAGGCATTTTTAGAATTAATAATTTAAATTACGATATAAAAAATATAAATTCATAAAATATTCAAATAACTCTAAAATATTTTCTATTGATAGATATGAATTGTGTCTATCATAAAAAAAATTTAAAAAAAAATAAGAAATAAATTGTCGAAAAGTTTTTTCATTATTTAAATTTTTTTAAAGCAATTTATTTAACACTAAACATGCAAAATTAACATTTAACAATTTAGGATAGTTTTAGGAAACCAATATAAATCTCTATCTACTTGATTATTTAAGAATTTAGGTGGAATATAATTTTGGACACTTTTACAATTTGGCCTCTATGATTCCTAATATACCAATTCAATCCTCCAGTAAATCTAGTATTTCTTTTTGAAAAATGAACATTTGAGCATGTTGAACCCTTTTTCACTAAATCTATTTGTTCTTTTAGATTTGTATTTTCTATTTTTAAATTGTCATTCTCAATTTTCAAATTAACTAATAGCTCTATTAGGCAAGTAGTGGCTAATTTCTTTTTCAGATTTATATTTTTTGTCCTTAATTTATATATAAAACTAAGTATGGATTTTATACTAGAATTAAGCTTGTCTGAAGGATGTTTACATACCTCACTTACCATTTCGCCATGTTTGAGGCTTGATGCTCCTCCTTCATTATTGCTTTCTTCTGATGTATCTCTTCGTTCATCGATGCTTATCTCGGGGGTTATTTCATCATCAAATTCTTGATGACTTGCCATAAGTGCATGTCCGACATAGGCCTCGATCTCAGACTCTGATGATGAATTGCCCAACATAGCTTTTAGGTTCTTTTGCTTTGATTGTCTTGGTCCTTTGTCATTTTCCTTGTTAGTTAGCTTTGGGAAGTTATCTCTTATGTGCTGCTCTTCTTGACAGTTCTAGCATCTAACCCTTCTTTTTCTAGGAATATTCTTCTTAGCTGTGACTTTTTAAACTTATTAGTTTTAAATAATTTATTCAGCTTCCTTATCACATATGTTATTTCTTCTTCATCAACTAAAGATTCTTCATCCGACTCGATCTTTTTTATGTTCACGGTAATATTATCTCATTTTCCTTTTCTTCCTGCACATCGAGATTCGTAAACTTCAAAAGTAGAAAATAGGTTTTCTAGAGTACTTACCTCGAGGTCTTTGGACATATAGTAGGAGTCGACTAACAACATCTATTCTGGTGTTCTTGAAAATGCATCTAAAGCATACCTTAACAAATCTCAGTTATTACCATTTCTCTGAGATTCATGAGTCCAGTGATCAGCTCCTTGATCTTAGCATGCAGTTGAGCCACCGTCTCTTCTTCTTCTATCCGGAGGTTAGTTAGCTGAGTTTGAAGTAGATCCTGCCATGCAAGCTTTACTTCCGATGTTCCCTCGTCTAGCTCCAGGAACTTTTCCCATAGTTCTTTTGCCGATGCGTAAGTATCAATTCAGTTGACTTCCTGAGCTGGTAATACGATTAGCAAGTGGAACTCTGCTTTTTCGTTGGCCACAAAGTCGGCTTGCTCCTTCTTCGTCTAGAGATGCTCTTCCTTGTCTTTAGGCACTACAAAATCATTTTTCATAATTAGTAATAATTAAAAGTCAGTCTTGAATAATACCTCCATCCGGCGTTTCCACATTTCAAACTCGCCCTCGAACTTGAATAATACCTCCATCCGGTGTTTCCTCATTTTAAACGCGCCCTCGAACTTTGGTGGGTAAATACTTGGTTCAACCATTGTCTTAGTGCTTTATCTGGCAGTTAGTTCTTCAAAAGCGAACCTTACTCTGATACCAATTATAGGTTTCGTACAGGCCGACTAGAGGGGTGAATTGCCCTAAAAAAATAAACTAGATCTTTCACTTTTGAACTCAACAAAGATAACAGATTAAATAGCAATTAGTTTAAACATGAACAACATGAAAGAGATGAATTTACTTGGTTGCAACCATGGTGATTGTTAATCCAAGACAGAGAAACACACTAAAAAAACTCATTTAGTGTAGACAGAAAAGTCTCTTACAATCTTTGGAAAGCTCATAAAAGATTAGGAAATTGAGTACAAGTCATTGTTATTTAGTCTTAGTTCTAGGAGCTATTTATAGCCCAAAAATAAGTGTTACTATTGTGCTGATATGGCTTAGAGGTGCCTCAGTTGTATAGAATTTTATCCACGCAAGCAATGATCATTCAATGATAAAGATTGATTTCAGGTGCCTCAGTTCCGACCTGGGACACCTCAATTTTGACTTGAGGCGCCTTAGGTTCCAACTGAAGCCCTCAATTTTATTTTTGCACAGAACATATCTAAGGCAACTGAGGTGCCTCAGTTGACCTTTTTGTAACGCCCCAAAATTTTCCCATATAGAATGTTATGAAATATCATGAAATTCATGAAATATTATTATGGAAGATCATGAAATATTATCATGAAATATTATCATGAAATATTATGGATTCATGAATATGAAATATTATGGAATTCATGAAATATTATCATGAAATATTATGGATTCATGAATATGAAATATTAAAAATATTATGAAATAATATTTATGGAATATTATGAATTCATGAAATATTATTAATATTATGAAATTTCATGATGGGCTTGGCTTAATGGGCTTTGATATGGATTAGTGCAAATTGTGATAAAAAGAAGAGGTAGAAAGGAGGAAGCAAGGATTGAACCTTGAACCTCCTAGTTGCACTCACCATGTCATAACCAATGAACCAAGCAATATTTCTTGTTGAGAGAATAAGAAACATGCTTGTTAAGCGTGTAATAGTGAAGAGACATGTCTTTTCATGAGAAAAGTATAAATAAGAGAGGGAGGAGGTGTGAGTAACTTCCTCTTCTTCTTCCTTTTCTCTTCCCCACCGAAACTTCATTGCCCCTCTCCCTTGTGTTTTTGAAAAATACAACCTAGGGTTTCTAACCCTAGGGAAGTGAAAGGAAGGAGACTATCTAAAGGGTCTTGCCCTCCACTAGGGCCAAGAAGTTCTAGAGGAGTTTTGGCGAAAGGAACCTCCACTTTTCCTTCAACCAAGGGTACCCTAAGGATCTAGGGAAGGCGAAATTCAAGCGAAAGGAGGTAAGTATCCCCTCGCCTGCAGTGTAATTGTTATTGAATGTTTCTTTGTGTTCTTGTTTTCGAAAATGGGAGCCCTCCCTTTGTAAACTTTCGGCCAACACCCATTCCTAGGCCTTGGTTACTTCTTGTAGCATGAGGAGACCCATAGGAACTTAGGGTATGGATGTATGTTGTTCCCATCATGTTGTGATAAGAAAAAAATAGGATTAGGCCTCCTACAAGTTTCGGCCAAAGAAGAATAGATTAGGGTTTTTGGGGTTGCTTGCTATCCTATCATGTGTCCATGATTAGTAGTGTAGATAAAGTGTTTGATTAAATGCTTGTGTGAAGGTTTAATTTCAAAACCCTAGTTTTCCTACCCTACACCATTCGGCCAAGGCATGAAACCTTAGGGTTTGTGAAGGTTAAATTATTTTATGTGATATGCTTATGTGAAATGATATGAGATGTATATGCATGTGATATTCAAAGGAAAGGTTTGATTGGATTCCTTAGCATGTAACATTTGGCCAAGGCATGAAACATGAGGTTGTAAAGGACAATTTACCCTATGTGATTATGATTGTGTTTAGTAAGATCATATGCATGTATATGTGATGATTGTATGAGATGTACCCTAGGAGATATGCTTATGTTTGGGATGATGATATGTATATGCAAGTGATGTTTAAATGGAATGTTTGATTGGGAAAAAAAATGGAACTCTCCCTAGCTATGACATTCGGCCAACCCTAGATGAGGGTTAGGGTTGCTTGATTTTCTCCCATGGTGCATGCTATAGTATGATATATATATATATATATATATATATATATATATATATATATATATATATATATATATATATATGATGCTTGTAGGGGATGTTTTGATGTCAAAAACCTAATCTACCCCTACCCTTGAGTTTCGGCCAAGACTCTAGTTTTAGGGTTAGGAACCATTTGATTTACCCATGAAGCATGCTACCACTTCCTATGATATGAATATGATTTATGTGATCACCCTTGTCATATATAAGATATGTTAAGGGGTTGAATTATGATCTATGTATGAGCATGCCTTATAGCCCCTGGGGGGCACCTTTATGAAATGCATGTGATGTGTATAATAAGATGTTTGAAAGGATACTTCATTAAGTATGGGATCAAGAGCACTCCTTATGTTGTGTGGTGTGTCCCTAAGGGATCATGAGCACCCTTGAAGAGTGGTGTGTCCCTTGAGAATGAATGTGAAAGTACTCCTTAGCATATATGTAAAAGCATGATAAGTATTTTACTTTTGAAGTTGTGTACCCGACTCGTAAGGGGGTCGTTAAACAAATCCAGGGTGCATGTTAACGTAAGGTCATGGCTCCGGTAGGACGGAAGGGTCCTGCTCTAATTAATTGGTGGCTCGCTACCCCAATTCATTAGGGAACGCGCAATAGTTCCACGCGATAGTTGGTACACAACAGGGCCCAATATGATATGGATGTATTTTTAAGTAATACCGTTATGGAACTGCTTTGAAAAACATTTATTGCATGTGATAGGTATGCTTAAAATTCTATATGCTGCATGCTTAGAAACTTGATGTTTAGTATGCTATGATGAACTCATGCTTATGTCTTGTTATGTACACACGCTGTATGCTTTCGTATGGATTTTGCGAGTAGGACTGGATCCTTACTAAGCTTTTATGCTTACTAGTTATGTGTTGTCATATGCTGCAGATAAAGGTAAGGAACACATGAACTAAAGGAAGAGGCTGGAAGGCTGAAGATGTGTGGGGTGGTGGCTCGGGAAAGAAAGACTTCTATATCTACATATTTATGTTTATGTTTATGTTCCCTTGACAATAAGTGCTAGTGATTAGGATTGACATGGCATGATAGTGTTTACCTTGGAGGTCTTTTATATTTGATTATGTTATGAGTTACATTACTGGTGAACTTATCATGTTGTAGAATGACTTTTATAGTTAAACAAGCATGCTTAGTCCTTAGCCCTTGCTTTATTGTTTTAATGTTATGCTAGAAGATAGAAAAAAAAAATTATTACTATATGAATGAGTTGTACGTAACCCCGCCCCGAGAGTAGATATAAGAGCGGGCGTTACACTTTTGGTCCAAGTCAATATTTATGTTGACTTTTTTGCCTTTCGTCTGCTTGGGTGATTTCTGACCATCTGGAGTTGAGTTCACCCGCCTTCTCCTCAAATAAGCTTCCTCCCTGGCTTCTCGTCCCTCAGAGGTCGCACATGCCCTTCTCGTCTACCAGTGTACTCTTCCATAGCCTCTGTGTCCCTCAGATGCACTGAGCCCGTTGGCTCCCTTCCCTGTGTCATCCTTCTCGTCTACGTCTTCCGCTCAACTTCTTATGATCCTAAGCTCCTGTACACTTAGACACAAAGATTAAAAAATAACAAGACCTAACATAACTTGGCTGATCACATCAAAATCAACTCAGGGTACTTATAACCACTTGAAATCATCCTTTAACCTCTCAAAAATGTCTTCATAGCACCATAATCGATCATTCTTGATTTCAAAGCTTTCTTCAATCTATTGGGCAACCAATTAGGAATCTAAATAGATGAGCACTCGGGAAGCCTCGACTTGTTTTGCTGCTTGAAGCCCCACAAGCAAGACTTCATATTCAGCTTCATTATTAGACGTCCAGAAGTCAAGTCAGACAGAGAGATGGAGTCTATCCTCTTAAGGAGAGATTAATAATATCCTGACCCCACTACCTTGCTAGGTGGAAGATCCATCCAAGTAAATCTTCCTAGTTTTGTCTCCTTCTTGGTTGGGAATTTTAGTTAAGAAATCCACCAAGACCTAAGCTTTCATAGTTGTTCTTGGTTGATATTGAATATCTAGTTAGGTCTACTTGATCAGCCTCCTAGAGGCTTTTGGATTCATTAGCAGCTGACCTAAAGTATTATCAGTAAGGGTTGTGATAGGGTAAGCGAGAAAATATGACCTTAACTGGCGAGCAGCCAGGGTCAACCCAAGAGCCATCCTCTCCAGATTAGTGTACCTACTCTCAGTATCTTTCAATAAATGGCTGAAAAAGTAGATGAAGTGTTATATGCTATCTTCTTGTCAGAGTAAGACCATGGTGTCAACTCTCTTAGATGTCGATAGGTACACCCATATCCTTTCTTCTATCACTAGTTTAGAGACGAGCGATAGATGAGACAAATATTCCTTCAATTCATTAAAATTTCATCACATTTCTTGTCCCACTCAAATTTAGAAGTTTTCTTCAACATTTAAAAAAAAAATGTAAACTCTGATCGACTAAGTAGGAAATAAATCGAGAAAGGGTTCTAATGCATCCAACCTACCTTTGTGCTTCCTTAAGGTTGTTGATTGGATCTCCGCATGTGCATGAGAATGTTGTCTAGTAATAAAAATATCTATCCACAAGGACTGTTGATTAAGTACTAGTTGATTTCGCATGGGAAGCTATCTAGACTTCGTTGGTTAGTTGTGATAGAGAACTGCTCGATAGAGGTAGAGAGAAAGTAGAGAAGAAGAGAAGAGAGAGAGAAGATCTTGAGAGAAGGGCTAGAAGGGTGGAATCTAGGATTTTAGATTCATTACAATGTTATATCCCTATCTCCTTGTCTATGACATTGTAGAGATCCTAACTATGTACCGGTATTAGCCCTGCAAAAGCGCACTGGAGTGCTTCCCCCTTTTGCCATCTAGTGTCATTAGATAGGTAAGATAACATAGGATATCTAGTTTAGCACGACATACCTGTGTCACTTAGGTAGCCCCGATCAAACGATCCTAAATTACACAAGTCATCTCCTAACATAGGATAGGGAGAAACCCATTAGGTGGTGTTAGCTAACCTCTTGTAAGGGATTGACCTTCATTTCAAGGCAACGCTCGAGGTGTTCTGTTGAAAGGATTCTCTTGTCACTAAGGCTCCCTGGGCATACAATCTCGGACACCCCCTCTATATGATGATCATACCCTTACAACTACATGTACTCATCATTCAAGCATTTCAACAAACACATACAAGACAACATTACACATAGAACAAGTATAAACATTTAATTGAATAAGAAAATGCATCAATACATAGTTGAAACAACATCATCACATTGTAGCTACCTCCTATATCCTAGATTTGGAGAACTACTCCATTGCTAAGGAAGATAACAACAAGAAGACAAAGAATAGCTTCTACACTCCTAAACCAAGAGAGAAGAGGGAAGAAAGAGCTTATCATGGTATCTCAGGTCTTCTTGAGTGTCTCCTTGCACTAGAGGTGGATGGATCATCGAGGATGAAGGCTCTAAGGTTTCCCATAAAGGGGAAAACCCTTCTCCAAGCCAAGGGGCGGTGCCCCAAAGCCAAATATGTAAGAAAAGGGGAGAAAATTCCTCATTATAGTCATTTCTTCATGGAGAGGCATGGCCCGTGTGGGGAGGCACAATCCCCCCGTGTGACCTGCAGCTAGGGTGTGTCACTCCCAGTTCAGGTCATGTGGCTTAGCATGGCTTTCCCATGTGTGATTCGACCAAAATAGCATGATTGTGTTGTTTAGCACGGCTTGACCTTGGGGGATAGCACGGTCTTTCCTTTCATCTCATGAGTAGTTCCATCTCATGTTTCCACTAACATAAATGAATGTTAGTAAATTCATCTCATGTCTTCGTTAACTTAAATGAAAGTTAGTAACTCCCTTAATGGAATGATTATCCATATTATTATCTTCTCTTATAAATGCATACTTCTTGTGTGAAGTATGGGAGAGTGTGAGAGAAAAGGAAGAGAATCAAGAAAGAAGAGAGTTGTAGACTCTATCTTATTGAGAAGAACAAAAGAAGGCTATCATCACACATCACCAAGTTAAAGGTTGAGGTGTTGTGACATAATATTGATTATTCGAGATACGTAACTATCATCTCGGCTTCGAGCAGTTCATGGTTAGAGTTCACAATAATTTTGATGGTTTGTAGTATAAGAGATTTGTGCATCAGCAACCAAGGTATAAATTTATTTTTCGCAAAATAGAAGTAAATTATGTGTTTTTCCTTTTCCTGATCCAACATTGGTATCATAGCCAAGTTGGTTTAATGTGCATCATTGGCCAAGCGATCAACAAATTCACGAGTGAGATAGTTGTAAACTCGGTTGCAAATCTCGTTCGCTTTTTCTCAAGACGCCCAAGCATGTAGAGGTGCTTGGGAAGCCGGAGAAGAAATGCTTGACGTGCATGTTCAACCATGAGCAAAACTTCTCAACTGTGCTCTCAGCCAAGGTTCTCGGGAACTTGACGTGAGCAGTAGTGCTTGACCTGCAGAGATGCTCCACATAAAGTGTTGTGCGACATGCGCATTCCTTGGCATTTGTCAGAATTACACTCGGTTTATGGCTCATAGTGGGAGACAACCACTTGACCTTGGCTGAAATCGAGTGGCTCGGGTAAGGCAAAGAGGTTCAACTTCGAGAAGTGTGATAAAGCGCTGTTATTATTTGGCGGTGTGTGAACTCTCACTGCGACATGTAGGTTTGCCTTAAGGGTATGATGTGACTACTTGTGTACATCATCTTACTTTGAATGGTGAGAGACAATTTCAAATTGTGGCGTATGACATCTGTTGACTCATACTCTCATCTTGGAATTAGTATTCGAGCCATTTGAATTAAGATGAATTGTAGGGTACACAAAGTTGAGATATTAATCATAAAATGTTACTAATGTATTCTGTGTAACACAAATATGGTTGTAACAAAGAATGTTAAACTAGATCTCGTGAAGGGAGACAAGTTGAATGGTGACAACTATGGCATTTGGCACCGAAAGGTTCAGTTTGTTTTCGAGGAATAAGAATTCGGAGAGGTTCTTAAACATGAGATGGTGGACATTAGGAAGAGTACCACAACATAGACAAGATGGTATCAAGAGGTATATCAAACTTGGAAAAAGAAGGATGGCCAAGCTAGGGTAATTCTTCTTAGCAACATGCACGATGAACTAATTTCTATCTATGAAAAATACTCTACTGCTATGTCGGTCTAACATGCTCTTAAAGAACATTATAGCACCCCGTTCGATCCTAAGTTGAGGATGCTGACCTATAAGTTCATAACTTATATGAAGAGGTTCGATCATACTATGATGCAGCATTTAATATATTTGTCGAGCATGATTGCCTCTTTGAAGAATATGGGAGAGCCTATGCCAAATGAGCTTCAAGTATTAAAAGTGACTTATCCCAAGTGGTAAGCATGGAGACATGTAGGGTTCCGGGTTTGAGTCCTCTTAGCAAAAAAAAAAGTGATGTAGTCCTTGCCTAACTCCTGGGATATTATTAAGACCTATCTCACACACACTGAAAGTATTCGCACTTTCATGGATGTGAGTAGGCATTTTGAGCTCGAGGAGAAGCGCAAGGAGGTGACCAGGTCTATTTCAGGTTATGCTCACATTGTGGAGTCAAGCAAGGGCTTATGGGGTAGAAAGCGTAAGTGGCATAAGCATGAGAAGAAGACCAAAGGTCATGACAAGGAGAAGCTATTTGCAAAAATCAACGAAAAAGGATAGGGACAGAAAAGCAAGAAGAAGGAGTTCATAAAGAACAATGTCCAATGCTATGTAAGTGGTAAGCTAGGCATTTCACATGCGAGTGTAGTGAGCAAAAACTATATCCTTCTTCTTTACATGTTATGAGTTATGTGTCATCTAGTGTGATATTCGCTAACTCATCTCCTTTGTGGATTGTAGAGTCAGGAGCCACAAACCATGTAGCTCGTGATAGTAGTGCATATGTAGAATTCTATCATTTAAGCTCATATGCGCTATATGTGGGGAATGGGGCATTTATGGAGGTGAGAGGGATTAACACTTATAAGATGTTGCTGCTGCAAAGTAATCAAATCTTGTATCTCCATAACATATTATATGCCCTGGAAATTAGGCGAAATCTAATTTTTATCCATTGTCTAGACCAATTAGGATATTGTGTTGTAATTAGAAACTCTAAAGTTTTCATCTCGTATTGACAGTACTTTAATATGTTCTGGTTTAGTCCATGAGGGGTTATATGTGCTAAATTTGGTTTCTTTTCATGAGTTATATCTTACATCTACTATTGCCTTTACATCTGATAATGTAGTGGATGATGTGATTGTTTGGCATTGTAGACTTGGTCATATAGAGAGAGAGGATGAGCCGATTAGTAGCATGTGGCGTGATAGGCCAGCTAACAAAGGTTGAGTTGTCCATATGTGAGTTTTGTCTAGAAGGCAAAACTACGAGAAAATCATTTGGAAAGATAACAAGGGCTGGGATTCTATTGTTGTTGTTCATTCCGACATTTACGGACCCATGAATGTGACAACTCAAAATGGAGCCACGTATTTTATTACGTTAATAGACGATTTGCACGCATTTTGGTTATGTCTACTTGATCTCACACAAGTTTAAGGCACTAGAGTGCTTTAAGAGGTTTATTAGTGAGGTTAAAAATAAGCTAAACATGAGAGTGAAAACTCTCAAAACCGATCGAGGACGTGAGCATCTGTTTGAGCAGTTTAAAGAGCTCTATTTTGAATAAGGCATTACAAGACAGTTGAATATTCCAACTACTCCTCAACAAAATGAAGTCACCGAGAGAAGGAATATGACTCTATTGGAGATGGTAAGGTCCATGATGTCGTAGGCCAATTTACCAATCTCTCATTGGGGGATGCATTATTGATTGTAGTCTATATCCTTAATCGTGTTCCAATAATGTCCGTGATTAGCAACACATACGAACTTTGGACAGGGAGACAACTTGTTCTTAGCCATCTATGGCCATGGAGTTGTGCTGCGTATATTAGACATTCATCACATAAATACAGCAAGCTAGGCTCGCGAGGAAAGAAGTGTATCTTCATCATATATTCTGAACGCTCTAAAGGATATATGTTCCTAGGAGAATATACAGATGACATAGTAACTGAGATTGAATTTCATGATGTCATGTTTCTCAAGAATGATTTTCATAAGAAAAGAGAAATCGATCAAGATTACACCTTCTATGGGATGAATGAGCCTGGTGGTACGGTCAAACCCAGTAGCGAGATTCAAGACCTAGTTATGGATCTTGGTCCTAGTAGGAGTGGTCCATCTGAAGGTGGAGAGACTCTCTCTCCTCGTAGGATTGGTTGGGGAAATATATTTCATCATCATTTTTTGATTAAGAATGAGATTCTCATTGTGACACCAGAGGGTGATGATAAATTGAAGACCTTTGGAGAGTCTCTCTAGGGTTTTGAAAAAGACCAATAGATAATGGTCATGCAGGATGAAATGGAATCAATGAAAGTCAACGAGGTCTGGGACTTAGTTGATATACCTGAGGATTGAAAGGTCATAGAGAACAAGTGGATTCTCAAAATCAAGAAAAACATCGATGAATCAATTGAGAGATATAAAGCTTGTCTTGTAGCCAAGGGTTGCACACATACAAAAGACATTGACTATGAGGAGACTTTCTCCCCTGTAGTCATGTTTACATCGATCCTTTTACTTTAGCGATTGTTGTAAGTTTAGATATAGAGTTACACTAGATAAATGTTAAGATTGCTTTTCTTAATGGAAGTTTGGATAAGGAGATCTATTGGGGCAATCGACCCAAGTATGATATGGAGGATCATGGGTTTTGATGTATATGTCAATATGGTTAAGTTAGAATTTTATTGTGATCTAATATGTGTATGTGAGTGTGTAGATTTGCAGGATACACATAGATTTGGTTGGAGGCCTTCAGGTACGGTGAAGGGTAACATGGAGGCAAGCTATGGGCTTGTGTGCGCATCCGAGGGACCATGGACAAAGTAAGAATGATGAGCCGAGGGAAGGGGACTTCGAGGTGTACGTGAATGATGGCATGGAGGCAAGCCGAGGGCTTGTGTGCGCATCTAAGGGACGAGGGCCAAAGTCGAAGAGGGCTTGAAGGCGACAGGTCGAGACTGCTGGAGCAGGGACGATGAGCTAAGGGACACGGACTTCGAGGCATGCATGAAGGATGACATGGAGGCAAGCCGAGGGCTTGTGTGCGCATTTGAGGGACGGGCGCGAAGGCAACAGATCGAGACTGCTGGAGGAAGGGTCAACCAGGATGTGAGTGCTTGAGTATTGAGGGCATTGTACTCGGGAACTAAGTCATGAGGGTTTAAGTGCGGAGAGAAATGTACTCGGGAAGGGTAACCCTAAACTTAGGAATGAACCAGTCGACTGATCCAGGATCAGTTGACTGGTGGCACTGGAAACTTGAACATTGAAGTTACAACCGTCGAATTCAAGTGGGATCAATCAACTGGGGTTGGACCAGTCGACTGGTAGCGCCATTTCAGCCTCGAACTCTATTTAAGGGAGCTCGTTTAAGGTCATTTCTTCTTAGCGAAACTTGCTTGGGTAAAGCTTGTTAGTAGCCTATATTGCTTAGATCGTGTACAAGGGTTGTAACGAGGTTTCTCCACCCACAAGGAGCTACGAGAGCTAGCTGGAGGTACTCCGGGGAATCATCCCTTGAAGGATCGAGATCGTCCACCTTACGGACAGCCGTGGAGTAGGAGTTTTATCTCCGAATCACGTAAATCGGTGTGTTCCTCATAGTTTTAGTTTTAGTTTATGTTTATTCCGATTGCGCACTAACCTTGTAGGAAGAAAAATCGAAGAAAAACTATTCACCCCCTCTAGCTTGACGGTCACGGTCCTAACAAGTGGTACCAGAGCGAAGGTCCCTCATCTACGGACTAATCGCCGAGAGAGCAACAAGCTAGAGGAAATGACGATTGAAGACAAATTGGATGATCACATCAACATTCCACCTCCCTATGATTATGAAGATTTCGACTATTGGAGGATGCGAATGAAGACTTGGTATGACATGGATTGGGAGTGCATAATGTTGGGACCGGGTGCATGTCGACAAGGATATGAGTTCGTAAAATTTAAAATTTTTACGTGCAGCGGAAGATTTTGCATAAAATAATTTCCTAAATTATTTTAACTTCGTATCTAGCATGCAACCTTATAGTGTATCGACATAATCATGAAATAAAAGTTTGCGAAAAAGTAAACTAATTTACTTTTGTACCTTGTGTAACTCGAAGAAAGGGACGAGATCCAACCGTAGCGTCCCTTGGAAGCTTCGCCTCTATTCGCGTCCACGCCGAGTTCTCTTCGGGATGACTTCGCAAAGTCACGAGTTTTGTGCCGACGAGAACTACTAGATTCTCGGAAGGCACAACTAGAAGGACAAGAGAAAAATTAGGAAAACTAACCAACGAAGTAACGGAATCGAATTCCGAGAAGAGAGGAGTCGCTATCCGCTTCTTCTTCTTCGTGTTCGGGTTCTCCTTCTCCTTGAAAGCTCACCGCCAACTCCCTTGGGTGATGGTTGTGTGTGCCGGCCCTAATCCACAAGGATGGGGCGCCGGCCCTAATGTGAAGGAGAAGAAGAGGAGGAAGAGAAGAGAAGAGAAAGAGGGAGAGGAAATAATTAATCTCTTAATTATTTTCGTTGGGATTAAGGGCTAGCCTTTGGTTCCTTTATATAGTAGCAACTCCTTTGCTAAGTCTCCCTTTAAACCGAATTAAACGGAATTAGTTATAAGAAATTTATCTTATAAATTTTCTTATTGCTTATTCCTTTTAAGCCTAGTCTTATTATAAACAATTTATAATAAAACAAATTAGTTATCATAAGAGATTTATCTTATAAATTCTCTTATGAATTTT
>JAGFNQ010002895.1:385274-399159 GCA_024364735.1 Boesenbergia rotunda | reverse complement strand
CAACTCCTTGCACAAGGAGGCTATAGCTACTTCATCACCTTTATCGATGATCACTCACGATTCGGGTACGTGTTCTTGATGAAACACAAATCTGAAGCCTTTGAGAAATTCAAAGAGTTCAGAAATGAAGTAGAGAAACAGCTTGGCAAAAGTATTAAAATACTTCGATCCGATCGGGGTGGTGAATACTTAAGTCAAGAGTTTCAAGATTATCTAAGGGACAATGGGATATTATCCCAATGGACTCCGCCATATACACCACAGCATAATGGTGTATCTGAGAGGCGAAACCGAACCTTGATGGACATGGTTAGGTCGATGATGAATCATGCAACTCTTCCAAAATCCTTTTGGGGTTATGCACTTAAGACAACTGTTTATTTATTAAACAGAGTCCCGACCAAGGTAGTCTCTACTACTCCATATGAGATTTGGAATAGTAAGAAACCTCACTTAACTCACCTTAAGATATGGGGTTGTCCTGCTTATGTGAAGCGGGTTGTATCAGATAAATTGGATGCTAAGTCTGATAAATGTCTATTTATTGGATACCCTAAGGAAACGAAGGGTTACCAATTCTATCGTCCCTTGGAACAAAAGGTGTTTGTTTCAAGGCATGCTGTATTTCTAGAAAAAGAATTTCTTTTACAAGAAAACAGTGGGAGTGGCATTGAACTTGATGAAGTTCAAGAAACTCCAATAGACATTACAGAGACACCGAGTCTAGGCCCACAACCGATAATTCATAATGATGAGCTATCAGTTGAACCTAAAACTACACCACCTCTTCGTAGGTCTGATAGGACACGCAACATTCCAGAGAGATACGGATTTCTCGTAAGTGAATCGAACGACGTGTTACTCATTGGCAATGACGAACCTATCAGTTATGAAGATGTTCTGAAAAGTTCAGAAAGGGACAAATGGCTTAAAGCCATGAAGTCGGAAATGGATTCCATGTACGAAAATCATGTATGGGACTTGGTTAACCCACCTGAAGGGATTAAACCCATAGGGTGCAAGTGGGTTTTCAAAAAGAAAACCGACATGGAAGGTAATGATGTTACCTTTAAGGCTAGATTAGTGGCAAAGGGATATCGTCAAAAACAAGGAATTGATTATGACGAAACCTATTCGCCAGTAGCTATGCTTAAATCCATTCGGATGCTCCTAGCCATAGCAGCTCATTATGATTATGAGATTTGGCAAATGGATGTGAAAACAGCTTTCCTTAACGGAAACCTGCTTGAGGACGTATACATGATACAGCCTGAAGGTTTCACATCGGTTGATAAAACCAAGGTATGCAAGCTTCGACGATCCATATATGGACTGAAGCAAGCATCTAAGAGCTGGAACATCCGTTTTGATGAGATAATCAAAAAGTTTGATTTCTCACAAAATCCTGACGAACCCTGTGTGTACAAGAAGGTTAGTGGGAGTGCAGTCGTATTCCTAGTATTATATGTCGACGACATCTTACTTATAGGAAACGATATTTCAGTCTTACAGACAGTTAAAATTTGGTTATCCAAAACTTTCTCCATGAAAGACCTGGGAGAAGCAACCTATATCCTTGGGATTAGAATCTATAGAGATAGATCAAAACGGTTGCTCGGTCTTTCACAGTCTACATATATAGACCGAGTGCTAAAAAGGTTTAGCATGTCGAAATCCAAGAAAGGTTACCTTCCCATCAGGCATGGGATCAACCTTTCAAAGTCTATGTGTCCGCGCACAGAAGACGAGAGGATTTGCATGAATAAGATTCCCTATGCATCCGCGATAGGATCTATCATGTATGCTATGTTATGTACTAGGCCTGATGTATCGTATGCTTTGAGCGTCACAAGCAGATACCAGTCGGATCCAGGAATGGGTCACTGGGCGGCTGTCAAGACAATCCTTAAGTACTTAAGAAGAACTAAGGATGTGTTCCTAATATATGGAGAAGGTGATTTGGTAATACGTGGGTATACAGATGCCAGTTTCCAGACAGATAAGGATGACTCCAAATCGCAGTCTGGATACGTATTTACTTTGAATGGAGGTGCAGTAAGTTGGAATAGTTCCAAACAAGACACCGTAGCGGATTCCACCACGGAAGCGGAATATATCGCAGCTTCGGAAGCAGCAAAGGAAGCAGTCTGGATCAAGAAGTTTGTCTCCGAACTTGGTGTGGTTCCAACCATTGATGATGCAGTGTCGGTTTACTGCAACAACAATGGAGCTATTGCACAAGCAAAGGAACCAAGGTCTCATCAGCGATCCAAACACGTGCTTCGCCGCTATCATCTGATCAGAGAGATTATAAGTAGGAATGACATACAAATTGAGAGAGTTCCCACTGAAAGGAATATAGCGGATCCTTTAACTAAGGCCTTGCCTCAAAGCAAGTTTGAGGGTCATGTTAGAGCCTGTGGTATTGGATACCGTAGCGATTGGCATTAGGCCAAGTGGGAGTTTGTTAGTGATATGAGAGAAGTGTCCTAAGGCAATCGCCTTATGATTGTAAAACATTTATATTAATAAATGATAATTCACTATTTGAGTATACATGCTTGTGTATTTGATTGGGATCTTAAACTCATCTACTGAATGTCCGCAATACAACTCACAGCATAAGAGAATTTGTGATGAGATCACAACTAGTGATTATCTCTAAATGCGCAAATGTGAAGTATTGAAAATATCCCTAGTCGATGAATTGATAAAAACGGACACCATCAATTCTGTTGAGACTAGCATGGGTTATTCTCTAATCAGCTGATTCTCACTGGCTGGTGACATTGGGATGTCCGGAGATAAACATGGATGCTAGTTAAGGGAACTAGTTCATTGGAGTGACTAGCTGTAAGACTTCATATGGGAATCTACATGTAGATATGTCACTGAAGATCTTACTGCGGCATAAGTCCGATGTTCCTTTGACTTGCGGTGTTCAAGTCATCTTGGTCATGGAGACTTATACTTTGACATCTTAAGCAAGCATCTCCAAGGAGGTGTGGACCCAGGATGATCGGGTATAAGCCGAAGTGCCCGAAGATGTTTGAACAGCCTACAAAGGATTCACCACTCCTTGCGAGGAGATGTATACCCAGGCCTATCGTCGGATTGTTACTCAAAGCCTCTGGCCAGAGCATATCATGTTTAGAGTGAGAGTCTCTAAAATACATGAGAGTAATTAGAAATCCAAAGGACGAGTAAGACATTACTTGGGCTAGGTGTGACGTAGTCAGCCTAGTGGGGACTGACACCATAGACCGTGTCCTGAACCAAGTGGGTATAAGGTGGTGAAGGGAATGGGGCACGATTCATTAGAGCTGCTGAAGGGTTTCAGAAAATTTCTTCTGAGGTCAAACCGTTGATCTTTCGATTAATTGGGGATCATGATGTACTACTAGGTGCCACTCATGATCGTTCTATAATTAGTTAATTATAGACGGCCAACATAAATCGAAAGCCTATTTAGTCACACGCACTACGAGTAATCCGAGGGATTTAAAACGAGTTGAAAATTGGATTTTCCGATCAAGAGAAATAAGTCGAATCTGAGTTAGTCAGAGGCGCAATGGAAGCTAAAAAATGGCTAAGTCTTTTGAAGGCTTTTTGGGCGAATTAAATGAGTTTAATTTGCGGCGGTTCGGGTTGGTTTTGGCCGGCCAAAGAGGGTGTTAAACCCTCTTTGGTGGCCAGCCAAATAGAGGAGAATAAACCAATTTAATTGGTTTAATTAATAAGATAAATCCAGCGCGATTTATTTTATAAATTATGGATAAATAAATTTGTATAAAGAAATTTATATAAATAAATTTGTAGAAATTTATTCCTTTTATGGAAGTTAAAATAATCCGTGAATTGGGTTTATTTTAATTTTATAAAATCAATTATGAATTGATTTTCCCATAATAAGAAAGTTTATAAATTTCTTATAAAATTTATTCCATAATTTAAAGAGAAGAAGAATTAGTTTTTTATTATAAATTAGTTTATAATAAAGACTTGGTTTAAACGGAATTAATTCATAAGAATTTATAGGATAAATTTCTTATGATAAATAATTAGTTTTATTATAAAGTTAGTTATAATAAAATTCATAAGAGAATTTATAGGATAAATCTCTTATGATAACTAATTTGTTTTATTATAAATTGTTTATAATAAGACTAGGCTTGAAAGGAATAAGCAATAAGAAAATTTATAAGATAAATTTCTTATAACTAATTCCGTTAATTCGGTTTAGAGGGAGACTTAGCAAAGGAGTTGCTACTATATAAAGGAACCAAAGGCTAGCCCTTATTCCACACAATTAAGAGATTAATTACTCCCTCTCTCTTTCTCTTAATCTCCTCTCCTCCACCTCTTCTTCCTCCCTTAGGGCCGGCGCACCCTAGCCTCTCTAGGGCCGGCGCCCAACCACAACACCAACAAGGGTGTTTGCCGTGAGGTATCAAGAAGGAGAAGAACCCGAAGACGAAGAAGAAGAAGCGGATAGCGACTCCTCTCTTCTCGGAATTTGATTCCGTTATTTCATCGGTTAGTTTTTCCATTATTTCTCTTGTCCTTCTAGTTGTGCCTTCCGAGAATCTAGTAGTTCTCGTCGGCACAAAACTCGTGACTTTGTGAAGTCATCCCGAAGAGAACTCGGCGTGGACGCGAATAGAGGCGGAGCTTCCAAGGGACGCTACGGTTGGATCTCGTCCCTTACTTCGAGTTACGCGAGGTACTTGGTAAATTAGTTTACTTTTCGCAAACTTTTATTTTATGATTATGTCGATACACTATAAGGTTGCATGCTAGATACGAAGTTAAGATAATTTAGGAAATTATTTTATGCAAACTCTTCCGCTGCACGTAAAAATTTTAAATTTTACGAACTCGTATCCTTGTCGGCATGCACCCGGTCCCAACAATTTGTCCTTTGCGTGTGACCCTATAGGTTCTTGTAACGTTGGCAATGCTTCTAACCTCTTAGAAACATAAGCAATGAGCGGTATCTAGCAACACATCATTGCTACCCAAGTTACAAGAATGTTGAGATCCAACATCACCTTGTGACTAATAATTGTGACTCTCACAATATATGATAATGTTCCTCTATCCTTGATATCTAGATTGACTCATTTGAGGCATAGACCGTGTCATCCTCGAGTCAATCTATATCTTGAACTCCAAGTAGACTCACACTAATCAAATGAGCTCAATATCTCATATTGACTCACTTGGGCATGGCCATGCACTTTGTGGTCTAACTCTATCAAGAATACGATATCGCTCCCGTCATATAGGAGGGATAGATCCCATCTACATCACTCACATCCCTCTCCATAATTTGTTACATACCCAGTAATCGCCTTTATAGTCCACCCATTTACGGGTGACGTTTGACGAAGCCAAAGTACGTAACTCCTTATGTAGGAATCCATGGTGACTTCAGGTCCAAGGACTAATAGTCATACTAATAGCCACATGAGAAAGTATATGACACTCATATAACGATCCATGATACTTTCTCATGGCGGGTCATTCAGTATACATTCTCCAATGCATACCTATGTGTCAACTTGATATCTCTATATCCATGACTTGTGAGATCAAGTCATCATGTTGACTTACATGCTAGCCTCTACGTATTAACATTGTCCTTGAATGTTAATACTTGACTAGGAATTATTTAGAGTAGTGTTCTCTATATCATCTCACTATCGATTCAACTAATCGATTGATATAGATAAGAATCTTCTACTCAAGGACATTATTATGCTTAGCTATTCGGCACAAATACACGTAAGTATAATAACCATAAAACATGCCTTTATTTATACACAGGAATATGATACAAATGAGTCTATATAATCATCACATGATTGGCTCTAGGGCTCTCACTAACACGGGGTACTTAGGCTTGGTTTGGGACATACGCGCCCGACCAAGTAACCAAAACCCTAATGCCCCACGGTACAAACGACACCCGGGGTCCTTAGGCTTGGTTTGAGATATACGCGTCCGACCAAGTAATCAAAACCCTAATGCCCCGCGGTATAGCCGACGCCCGGGGTACTTAGGCTTGGTTTGGGACATACGCGCCCGACCAAGTAACCAAAACCCTAATGCCCCATGGTACAGACGACACCCAGGGTACTTAGGCTTGGTTTGAGACATACGCGCCCGACCAAGTAACTAAAATCCTAATGCCCCGCGGTACAGCCGACGCCCGGGGGTACTTAGGCTTGGTTTGGGACATACGCGCCCGACCAAGTAACCAAAACCCTAATGCCCCGTGGTACAGACGACACCCGGGGTACTTAGGCTTAGTTTGGGACATACGCGCCTGACCAAGTAACCAAAACCCTAATGTTCCGCGGTACAGCCGACGCCGGGGGTACTTAGGCTTAGTTTAGGACATACGTGCCCGACCAAGTAACCAAAACTCTAATGCCCCATGGTACAGCCGACGCCCGGGGTACTTAGGCTTGGTTTGGGACATACGCTCTCGACCAAGTAACCAAAACCCTAATACCCCGCGGTACAGACGACGCCCGAGGTACTTAGGCTTGGTTTGGGACATATGCGCCTGACCAAGTAACCAAAACCCTAATGCTCCACGGTATAGACGACGCCCAGGGTACTTAGGCTTGGTTTGGGGCATACACGCCTGACCAGGTAACCAAAACCTTAATGTCCTGCGGTACAGCCGACGCCCGGGGCACTTAGGCTTGGTTTGGGACATACGCGTCCTGCAGTACAACCGACGCCCGGGGTACTTAGGCCTGGTCTGGGTTGTTCTAAACTCCCCGCCAAGGGTGCAAACGAAGGTGCCTCGCAATCTCCCAAGCACCCAAAATGGGTGGGAGCTGCGGAAGCCAAGGCAAAGTAGCATGCCCGACCAGGGGAACATAAGCAGAACATCAAAAAGGATAACCCAGTCATATACATACACAGGGTAACAAAAATATTGTTTTATTCATGAAAAATACAGGGAAAACACCATCTTAGAAAACTATCAAGGTAAAGTGGGATGAGAGAAAGCACTCTTCTACTTGAGTCGTTCGCCTCTAAAGTTCCATTCCTTCGCGAACCGCCTTCAAAGTACACAGTGCGGGGAAGCACGTCGACAAGGCTCGGAATCTTTTTCCAACTTCTGGGTACTCTCTCTGAGTAGTCCGGGATGGGGATGGATGCCTGAAGTAACACATGAGTAGCTCGACCCCGTCAGGACACCCCTTCTCTTTTTTATAAAGATGCGGTCGAATACAACATTCGCAAGGCAGAAAAAAGAGGAGGGGGGGGGGGGTAGTGCCTGCAATTTCTCTCCGGAGCATATGAAGACGCAACTCCAGGTCGTAGCAACCGCGATTCTCCTCCAGGTCAAGAAAAGACACTAGGAGGAATCGCCCCAGCAGAAGAGAGGGAACAACAGCCGAATATTCTCAATGAAAAGAAGAAAGAGAAAGACTAGCGGCTACCACCCCTCCCCTCTTGGCGACGACGCACCCACAGACATCTTCATATGCCAGAAGCTTGGAGGAAATGAGCTGCCGATGGTGAGTGGGGGACGCTGCCACAAGCCAACCAGGGGGTTGGCAATCAGCAGGATGAGTCATCTCCCCCATGCCCCCTGGCGGACCACATAAGGTCTTTTCTGGACTCCTCAGATAACCCGGGAGTTCCGCATCCTCCAGGGTCTTCAGCTAGACCCCGAACCTCATCTTCACCATGCTCCCCGGCAAAGGGTTCGGCATCAAGGCCTCTGCCTCTATCAGGTTCCTCAGCCAAGAACACGACCTCACCTCCGGTGGTAGGCATCGTTGTCACCAATGAAGGGGAAAGAAAAAGAAAGATGATAGGAGGGATGAAGAAGACGGTGCCCTCTCTCCCCCTATTTATACTGATAACTGCAGCTTTGTGCAGTTAATATAGGGAGGATGCAGTAACGCCAACAGACGTCGAAGTGTCGTTTCAACTAGTGCACCCATACTGCGCCTAGGAACCCACGACTCTTAATGAGTCTAATCAATAAGATCGCGAATAATACGGAGGTGACGGTTCGGAGACTATCCGCACACTCCAGTAGAAAAGATCAGCGAGGACCTGCCACGAACATAAATATAGGGCACAAAGATTTGATTTATAAAATTATTAAACGGGACCCACCACAAGAATCAACCTCGAAGACAATCAACTGTCGATTAGGTATGCACATAAAGGCAGAAGGCACATCTCGCAGGGGTGCATGCACCAGGAACAGGGAAAATGATTACACTAAGTCAAAATTGCTACAACAGGACTTGTCCCTCGGGCAAACATCAAGCCCTGTAAGGGTGGAGCCTCAGGAGAAGACCTCTACCTAGCTTGGAGGGTATCTACAACCAAGGGTCAGCGTCAGAAGGCAGGAGCTGCTCCTTCTTCAGCTTATCGATGGCCCCATGGAAGCCCTGTTGCAAGCGTTGCATTACCTGGTCGGCTACAATGGCTAGGAACTCATCCGACTCCAGGAACTTTGCCTTGAAACCCGATCAGCCTCCTTAGAGTCAGAAGCTGTGGTTGCTCGAAGGGTCAGGAGCTCCTCCTCGGCGGCCTCATAAGAACGCCTCAGCCATGCCAACTCGACAACCATCTCCGCTTGCTCGGACAGAGCCTCCCTGAGCCTCTAGGAGGTGGCCCGTTCATCCGATCGAGCCTAGATCAGGTCATCCTCCAGGACAGATGTGCCGTCAGTAGCCATTAGGAGATCACACTCCATCTGGCTCGACAACTTCTTCTCTCTCGCCTGGAGTTTATCTCTCTCCAGCGTCACTTGGAGAAAGTCCTCGGTAGCCGACACGGCCTTCTCGGACGCCAAATGTTTCCTATGCTAGGAACTCTAGAGAGCCTACTCCTTATCTTGCAAGAGTTTCCTCAGGTGCTCGACCTCTTCACGAAGAGCTCGGCTGACACCTGCCTGCATCACTCCAGCCCGATGCTCATGGTCAGCTGCAGTTTCTGCCCGTAAGGCTCGATGGAGTAAGGCCTCCACTTGGGGCCCGGAATACAGGCCCCGGCCAACCACTACGCATTCCTCAGCTGCCTGCCATCACACCGAAAGGTTAGTAGACGGGCAAAAAAACATCCAATACCGTAATAATTCGCACCTTCAAGAGCGTCTTCCGAAGATTGGCTAGCGGTCCAGCCGAGGCCCGCACGACTACCCCTTCAAAACTGGGTGTGTCGCCTTGCCCCTCGGGCAGTGGTGAACTTTGGCGACGGGGAAGGTGTTGGACAGCGGACGCTTCAGGTGGCACACTGGAGGGGTCAGAGTCATCACCTTCGGAACTAGAAGTCCCCTCCGACAAAACCCCCCTCAGTCTCCCCTAATTGCACCGAAGGGGAAGATATTGCATGGAGACCTTCAATGCTGCATCCAACCTCTCCTTTAATTGATCTAGTTTCATGCGATATTGCGTACACAGCGTCTTCTTACCCGTGGGAGAGGTGGCTGGGTCGAGGGAGCTGGTGGGAGGCACCGGGACGACTACCTCTGGAGCGGAGGGCGACGGAGCAGATGAAGAGGCTACTACCTCGGCAGGTAGAGTCGCATCCTCGGGCATCGAGGGGAGAGTAGAAGAACGTATAGAACGCAATTTTTTCCACGAAGGGCCCAAGCCCTTAGGGAGCTGCCGCTTCTGCTAACCGAAGGACGGGGCTGCTGAAGGAGTAACTAAAGGGGGGGACCCCTCGCTTACCCCTTCGGGGTGCACTGCTCTCGGGGAAGAGCCACCTCCGGGACGAGAATCCACCGTATGATCAGCCTGCTGAGCCGGAGGCCCTTGGCCCTCAACCGGCGGGGATGTAACAGTAACCTCAACCCTCTAGGGTGAAGCGACCCCACGGGGCGAGATAGTATGCCCCTCAAGGGACTCGGCGGGAGCAGGTGGATCGTTAGAAGCGATTAAAGGAGGATTCGGCGCCTCCTTGTTGGCCTCTTCCCACTTGATGAGTCGGCTCATCACCTTTGCAAACATGACTTCCTCTGCAGATGCCAGACAGAGAGAGCATCAGTCAGAACTAATGTGCCTGGAAGAAAAAGGCCAACATACCTAGGGTGGGGTTGATCCGCGTTACTTTAGGGCTATGACCCGCCCGATACATAAGCTCTTCGCTCTGCACCCGGGCCACTGAACTCCATCCCAAAAAGTATCTCCCTAGCACGTTGGTACACTGCACTGTGGAGAAAGTTCCCTAGAATAGGAGGGGGTGACAAATCCTCTATCCAACACAGGGGACTGAAGGGCAAGGATAACAGGCGGACGTAGAAAAACTTCTCCTTCTACCCTTTATGCGAGGAGGGGAACCCTCCTAAAAACCTATGACCCGATCGGGCCGCGAAGCTAAAGATCCCTCTAGACCCTATCAGGATGAAGAAAGAATGAAAGAGATGAGGGGTCAGCGGAAGATCAAAAAGCTTGAAGATAATGTATGCTCCTCCCATCTGAGCGAAGGCATTATGAGCCATCTGGTAGAGAGGGATGTTAAAATAGGAGGCTATGTTAGTGTAGAAGGGGGGTAGCGAAATGAAGCTCTAACTCCATCTGCCCTAAGAAAAAGGTCAACATGCCTACAGGGGGTTCCATCGGTGTCTGATCCACTTTGAGGATGACCATCGCCATCTCGGTCGGGACGTCGTAGGCCTCAGTGGCCACTTGTAGGGCCTCCGGTCTCACTCTTGAGGAGGCGGACTCATACCATTCTTCCCGATAGCCCTTCATGACCCCTAAGAAAGAAGACAAGAAGGAGACAAACTACTCACTCGCAGAAGAAGCTCTACAAGGAGGAGGACGAAGCACACCCAGACGCCGAATTAGAAGGGGAGATCAACGTCTGCCTTTTCCGCCCATTATACCCAGGTAGCCACCTGCTTGGGCACGATGGGGAAGTGACACGTGGAAAGCAAGAAATCGCCTCGCTCGGACAGTCGATTGTCGCAAGCCAGCTATACCGACGGACGCTCGAAAGGATTTGTGGAGATGGCCGTTAAAACACGTGGCAATAAGGCATTTGCACGAGCACCTTGTTGCCCTTGAAAAAGGGGGCACACACCTTTATAACGAGGGGATAGACATCATTATAAGCCTTGGAGAGTCGGAGCAGTCTTTTTTGGAAAAGATGAAATCACCAAAGGGGATTTCTAGGAATGTAGGACGAAGAGGATACGATCCTAGAGCCCTCCATAATTACTGCAGGAATAGTCGTGAAGGCGGAGGCCCGCGAGAGCTCAGCTTTTTCATCCTGGCACTAGTTCGATTAGTCAGCCACACTTCCCGCGATCAGACTTGAAGGGAGGGACTTTGTGATAGGGTTGAATGAGCTTTGGCCAGAACGAGGGATGAAGAAGCTGTGGGACATAATACGCCGGGTCAAGATAACCTTCCTTCCCGGGCCCCGGGACTCACGCGAGCGATCACTCGGGAAGGCCGACTAGAAGATCCCTCTTGGGAACACCGTAGAAAAGTAGGCCTCGAGAGTGCCTCGGGAGTTATAGCACCAAATGACCCCCGAGCTCACCTCAGGAGGCGGATTCCTCACAACAACCAACCTCAGGTACTAACCCCCCCCCCTCAGTGCAGATAAGCATTCCCGCAAGAAGGGGTCCACACGACCCTCCCAAGTCGCAAAAGGTGGACGCGTGATAACGACATAGACCGTTTCAAAGGATATTCTGATACCGTCGAAAGAGGGGGGCGTGGCTTACGTATTGGAGACGTGTCATCGATCAAGGGGCACGTCTAGTTTATCGACATCAGTATAAAAGGTAGTCCAACCCCTCCGGTTAGGGGGTTACGCTCTCTCAACTCTAGATATCTTCTCTACTTTTCGCAATCTTTTTCTCGACAGACACTGACTTGAGCGTCTAAGTGGACTCCGCCGGACCCCTGCCGGCGTGTCCCATAATGCTTGTGTTGACTTTGTAGAACCCCAAGTTCCTCTCCACCTCAGCAACCACCACAGGGGCAAAGCTTCGGTGCCTGGCCATCGTCGTCGACTCTTTCCGGAACATGTGGTTTTGGAACCACTGCTCTATTTCCCGATTTGGATAATTGGATTCGTAGAGATGAGTTTGTTGTTTCGATTTAGTTGGGGATTTGTTTTGGAATGGTTTCGTTGGTTTTGGATCAGATTTAGAGTTGGGAATTTTGTTTCCACTTTGTTTTTCTAATTTGGATTGAGTAGGTTTGGCCATGTTTTTACAAGTGGATGTTGGTTTTACTTTGGGTGGCTGATTTGTTGGTTTTGGTGTTGCAGTGTGTGGTTTTGGTTGTCTTATAAAGGGAACTTGCCATGGATTACATTAGATAAGGATGGTTGTTAAGTTTATGCTTAGATGTGTGAACCATTTGATGCTTGGATTTTTGGCTACGGAATCTGTTTATGATTTTAGTTTATGAAATTGTAGTAGTTAATGTGGTGGATTAGTTTTTGGGTTCGATCCTTCTTGATCTTAGATGGATTTGTATGGCTTTATTTTAGAGTTCCATGGATAGCTGAACTGATTTGTCCTACTACTGTGAGTTAGTTTAATTATGTTATATTCATGATTTAGTCTTGTTTGGAGCTTTGGATTAATAGCTTGATGGAATTGGGGTAGTCTCGTTAGTTTAATCCTGTACTATGGCTTGCCGTGAGTTAAGATATGGGTAGTTCTGTGGTGAGTTTTAAATTTGATTTGTTTGTTGGTTGATCCTATTAATGCTCTATTTTAGTTGATCTTTACGTTACCGTGAGCTACCCTGCATATTAGGGTTGTTATAGTTTTGGTATTAGGTGTGTAAGCATCGATCTTTAATTGGGGATTTATTTATTTATTTAAATGGACGTCGTAATTAAAGTTGATCCTAATTATGTTTAATAATTAATTTAATTATTTTATTACTTGTATAAATAGTTAAACTTTGTCCTTGATACAGGACTTTGATCGGATTCATACGTTGATGAAATGAATTCTTTTGATTTTATATTCATCTTGCATCTGATGAATGAGATTATGAGGATCACAAATTTTCTTTTGTCAAACTTTACAAAGTAAGTCTTGAGATATTATAAATGCAATGAAATTTGTATTATCTACCAAGAATTTATTCAACATATGAAGAATAATAAGTGAGCTGATTTGCTTATAAAAGTGAAATGTTTTGTGAACTTTGAAATATTGACATTTTACTTTATATGTTAATAGATGAGATTGAGTCCGTCCTCGGCAAGACAATTTGACAATTGAGCATCATTATCAGGTTGACCTCTTTTATGGTTTAATAGATTCATAGTTGCAAGAAATTAATGAGTATTTTAGTGACGATGCTATGAAATTGCTCATTCTTAATAATGCCTTAAATCCTTAAAATGCGACGGAGTCTTATAGAATTGTGGATATATATAAATTAGTTGAAAAATTTTATGCCCAAGATTTTATGAAAGAAGAAAAAGAGCAATTAAAAATACAATTAAAGCATTACTAGTATAATGTAGTTAACGCGTCTAACTATAAAAATTTTTCAACCATTTTAGAGTTATGTCAATGTTTGGTGAAGATTAACAAGTCTGTTACATACAACCTTGCACTTTTAGAGTGATCATCTTGTTCTTACTCTTGATTATTTTCTGCGATAAATATCATTAAAATAAGGTTTCGAAGTAAAATAGATGATGTTTCTCTCTCAAATACATTAATGATATATGTTGATAGAAATTGTTAAAAGAGCATAAAAGTGTTATCATTGAAGACTTCAAAAATTTTAAAAACATCAAATTCCCTTTAGTTAGATAATTATATTTGATACTTAATTGAATATATGTTTTAAGTAATTTTTAGCTTTTCTCTTTTGGTAATATATTAATATTAGCTTTAATATTC